>LOJH01066069.1:0-10389 GCA_001685095.1 Ellobius talpinus | reverse complement strand
GGGGCTGATCCAATGGGAGCTCACCAAGGCCAGCTGGACTGGGACTGACGGAGCATGCGATCAATCCGGACTCTCTGAACGTGGCTGACGATGAGGGTTGACTGAGAAGCCAAGGACGATGGCACTGGGTTTTTATTCTACTGCATGTATTGGCTATGTGGGATCCTATGGTGTTTGGATGCTCACCTTCCCAAACCTCGATGGAGGGGGGAGGACTGTGGACTTCCCACGGGGCAGGGAACCCTGACTGCTCTTTGGACTGGAAAGTGAGGGAGAGGGGTAATGGGGGGAGAGGGAGGAAAATGGGAGAAGGAGAAGAGGTGGAAATTTTTAATAATAATAAAGAAAATGTAAACAAAAATTTCCACATGGAAGGTCAGTGAGTCCACCATGTTACTTTCCATCTACATCTGCTCTGTTCCGTTTTCAGAAATCTACTCTACTATGACTAACTCTAAAACTCTTATTAATGTGAAACTAAATTGTTACATGATTTTTGGACTGAGGAGCTAGAAGGCACACTGTGTGGGATACTTTTTATTACAGTTTGGCTATAACAGGCCCTTAGTTCATGTTTACTGATTAAATTAATAAATGGATGAACCTTGCTAGAGGACACAAAAAGATATCATTTTCTAAGTGGTGAACAACTTGCAGCATTTCACAAAGTGTTTTGTGTGTGTGTGTCTGTGTGTCTGTCTGTGTGTGTGTGTGTAAACAAAATGAATCTCTGTTTAAATGGGTAAAGCTGTGGTTATGTGATTTTAGAATGCATCCCCACACTGGAAACCTGAAATGGTGTGATACGGAAACAGAAAGTTCAAGAAAAGTGTCCAAAGCAAAGAATGATAAAACTCTAAGCAGGCTTTCCTAAATAAGGGGCAATGGAATACCAATTTTGATGTGGAAATCATTATGAAAAAGTATCTCATCAATAATATATTTAAAATAATTTGTATTTGTAATAAAAGCACACAGATTCATTTTCACTTGCAGTTTATATATTTAAATTGATGCTTTAAAAATGGTACTTTATATATTTATATCCATTGCATTTATGAATCAGAACATGCTATTTTAAAGATAATTTTATTTAATAGTACGGTTTTTCATTATGAGCAAATATTTAAGCCAGTGAAATATAAAATGCTCATTCATTCTTAATGGATTTGGAAAGTCAATCCATTCTTATCACTTTAATCACATCAAAAGCTGCATATTGAATCATTTGAAGTAACACAAAGTGGTTATATACTGAATTGAGATCACACTTGGGAACATGGAAGAACCATTCAGTTTTGTTTGGACATTTACACAGAGAATGTAGACATCTGACCATATGTAGTAAATGGAAAATATAGACATACACCTATAAACTAATTTCATTAAAAATCAAGGAAAACTGCAATGACTTTACCAATCTTTATGCAATGAAGTTTAACAATCACAGATGATATTAAGATTAAATTGAACAAAAGCTAACAATAATACAGTTCAATAAAATTTATTAGTAGGCATACTCAGAGAGGTGTTTGTTTTAAATTAAATTACATTTATTTGGTAAAATTAGCCTTTACATTTTGTCGCATGAAATTATAAATTTTTCTCTGCTTATTTTCATTTGCAATTCCAAGATTGTCTCTTTTGACAGCACTGGAAAAATATATAAAATTTATAAAAATTTGTTCATTTAAAGGTTGTTTCATCAGAAACACAACTAAAACAAGCTAAAAAATACTAAACACTTGTATATTTGAACATTGGAAGCCCACGTAAAAAATATTATCAAAATGCCATGCAATTTTCTGCGTGTCTATAAAAACAAATTAGAATGTTAGAATGCCCTCAGAAGATTTTCTAATCTGGACATAATTCTTTTTCAAACAGCAAGTTAAAATGTGTGGGATATATTTGCCACTAAATCCTTCTGTTAGCATTGTACACACTCAATCACCTAATAGAGTCTAGCTTAGCCACTAAATGGAATTATTTATGACATCCTTGGAATATAAATATATGAGCCACACTTAATCATCTGGGTATTTTCCTTCTTGTGGACAAGCTGCAATGGTATAGTGAAGTATTTTGTTTGTTTATATATTTGTCTTTCTCTATACAAAGAAATAAAATAATCCTTATAAATAAGTCATGTTTTGTTCTAAATTTCAGAGTAAGTTCAATTCATAGCATATAAAACCAAATAATATCATTATTATTAATTTTCATAAAATTGTACTGTAGGTACAGAAAATACATTCTTAACTGGCTAAGAAATCT
Organism: Ellobius talpinus; assembly: GCA_001685095.1. Lineage (NCBI taxonomy): Eukaryota > Metazoa > Chordata > Mammalia > Rodentia > Cricetidae > Ellobius > Ellobius talpinus. The sequence goes on along the minus strand of LOJH01066069.1, from coordinate 8,112 downwards.
CAAAGGTGAAACTCAGGCATTAAGCCCTGCATGGCCCCATATTAAATACAATTCCTTGAAGGAACTATAAAGTTATAATTACTGAAAAGCATAGGTAATTAAAATTGTACATTTTGATTGAAAAATATATGTAGTCCATTAAAATAGGGACTCTGGCTCAACTTCTTCAGTGAAGTTCTATACAGATGCCAAGTCTGCACTTTAATTAGAACAAAAGACCACAATCAACGTTAATGTAGCATTATCATTCATAATAATAATTACATATTAATCTTTTGAGTTTGCAGAACTATAGCAATGACATATGGCATGAGACAGACACCTTTGTGGCCTTTTTGTGACTGACATGGTACATATTAATTACACCTGAGAAAATAAAATCTGTCTTCTGCTGAGAAAAGCTATTTCTGAGCTTATTGGCTTAACCTATCAAAGGAGGAAGAATGAATATTGTTAGTTTTTTTGTGTAGTCATTAAAGATTTCCCTGGGCTTAGAGTGTCAATAGATGGCTTGTGCTTTAATTTTTGACTGACTCCTAGAAATAAGAAAGCAGAACAACCATGTGTTTCTTTGGCTTTGCAGAGTGGATTTTGGCTAAAAATCTCAGTGTCACCATTTTGTTTATTGCAAGCTTTGTAACTGTATGTCCAAAAATATAATATGACCAGAAATACTGCAACAGCAGTTCCTAAATATGCCTTAATTTATTCCTTTGCTCTTAAAATCCTGATCCAGTTTGAAGATGAGATTATAAATGCCTTTAAGAAATATGTCACTTCACAGTAAGCTGCACTTCAGGATTCTTAGAAACCTCTCTATGCTAAAGGCACTGTTAGTGTACATCTTTGAAGGGTAATGGAATGGTTTTATAGAATGAAAACTATTGGTGGTTAGCAGAAAGATTTGTGTTAAATAGATTAATCCTAAAACCACTATTCCAGGAAGGCCATGTCTAATATAATTCCTAGAGTTTATCTAGAAAGAAAACACAGTGTATTTCTGAGTGAACATGGTGATGATCAGCAACATTCTACAATATAGTTTGAAATTTTTTAAATTTATGTCACTTCACATTCAAAATTCAATAAAACAAATCCAGTCAACTGAACGGTAGTCACACTTAATAGAGTACTTTGAACTCTGCAATGCTTTTTCAGATTTCAGAACAGCAAACTCTAATGAGCAATTTTTAAGATAGCCATTTAAACTCATGGAATAGATATGAATTTGCTTGTGTAGTGAGGCAAATATCATGCGCTTGTTTTCCTATTCCTAGGCTGAATTCTCAGTCCTGCATGGAAACAGGTCGGAGAGTAATTTGTTTAAATATCTGAGACCTTTTCCCTTCTACTCAGCCCATGTATTGGCAGTTTAAAATAATTCCTTTCTATTAAGCAAATGTGCATGCCAGTAACATACTAAACCAATAATATGACAAAATATAATCCACAGAGAAAGCTTAATTCTTGCAGGCATTAATTACATATAGTATGAAGTATCTCAGAAGAAAATTATTGGCTAAGTCTAACAATTTATCCTGAAAATAATCATTTCTTTTAAAAAAATTTGAGTCAGGATGCTGAGTCCCCACTAATAGAGTAACAATATCTTATTTGTGTGACACTCATCTTTGTAGCCAACGAGACTTCTACATGCTATGTAGTTATTTCAGAAGTTCTTTGGAGTTTTGAGGTCTGATATATAGCCACAGACATATATGAAAGTACTTGCTTTTGTTTTTTTCTTGGTGAATTGTATAGACATTTGGAGGAGGTATTATGAGAGTAATGCATTCTGGTTTAAAATTGTAACTTGAAGACTAGTTTTCCTGGTATGATATAATTATGTGCTTAGATTTCATGGTTTCTCAACTTATACAGGCACAGCATTATTGGGCTACAGCCATTGGGGATTATGTATGCTGCTTTTAGATATTTTACAATTATGGTGAAGTGGATCCTAACAAGGCTATCAATGAACTACCTGAGGGTGATCATATGTGGAAAGCTCACATCAAAATGTTAGATCACATTATGTTTTTAAATCAAAAAAGCTGAATTTTCTGTTTTGTTTGGTCTAAGGCACGCACCTTGACATTACAGGGTCCTCTGAGGAGAAAAACACAGCACAACATTTTTATTAACCTCAGAAGTCTGAATATGTCTCATTACACTTGTTTCTTTCTTCTTAAAGGAATTGCTATATATATAGTCAAGCAGAAAAATAAAACAAAGTAAATCATGTCTAAACCAGTTCCTGCCATAAGTGTCATAGATGTTGGTAACATCTGACTTCTCTTTTACCGATAAAACAGGTCATCCTTTGTATTATTACATTGGGGGAGTTATTTTGTTCATGCGTGAATATGTGCACAATGCTCCTGCAGGTCAGGAGGGGGAAATGGATCCCTTAATGCTGGAATTTACAGGCATTTATGACATGCCCAAAGTAGGAACTGGAAACTGAATTCAGGTCCTCACAATTGAGTTTCAAGTGTTCCTACCGCTGAATCGACTCTCCATCTGCTTAATGGGGTTTCAATAATGGCATTTTCAAAATCTTTAGGATCCTTCATGATCAATGTGATTTTTTTATATTTTCATAGGCTTTTAAGATATTTTATCAGGATATAGGATTGATAGAGTTTAGAAATTATTAAAATAGATAATTTTGAGTCTGAGAATAGATATCCTGAAAACTCTTCCCCTAATTGCACATTTCAAAAAATACTAATTTAGACTGTTGATGTTCCCAGCTAAGAGGTCTCTGTAATAACATTTCACTCAGCCTCTTCCTGACTTCTGGTGTCACTCCTCAGACTTCATATTATTGGGCCAGATTGCCTGGGAATACTTTGTCAAGTATGATCAAAATGTAAGCTTGCTGAGCATTAAAATCATGTTCCCAGCAGCATCTGACATGGTGACTAGTTACAAAGCATTCACTGAAAAGGCCAGCTATAACTCTTCTGGGAGACAGGACATTGCACACTAGATAAGAAGATGAAAATCTAGGTGGCTTTAGCCACTCTCTGAATGGATGCTGATGTGTGTGCTTCTCCATCATCTGTCTCAGGTACTACATCTGATAGCGATAGTGGTGATTTTACGATTGAGGCAATACGCTCAACCTTAGTCTTGACTGTCGCTTAGGCTCTCTTTTGTCTCTAATACTGGGACAATATCCCTGGATTTCCTGCTTGGGCGGTTTCACAGCACATATTCTCCACATTTTCCTGGCAAATGGAACATCTATGATTTGTTGCCTCCTGAGACCAATTATATATGAAGTACTTTGAGAAGTACTTGATACTTAGAAGTCTCAATATCCACTAGAAAATACTCCTGGTTCATATCCCACTCATCACTACCCTGATCTGTACTTTATTCACTTGCGAGTTCAGGAGAAAGTTAACATGCTATGCATCTGAAAGAGTCTTGAGGTTAGCATGTCACAGCTGTAATACTACTATGTCACAAGGCACAGGGCTCCATTAAAACCAAAATGTGGAACGGCATCTTTAGAATTCATGGACATCTATTTTAAATGCAATTTGATCTTTTCATTTGATCTTTTAAATGATCTAATAAAATACACTAGCAATGGGTTAACTGTGGTTTTCAAAGAACTAATACAATAAATTTATCAGGAAGTAATACAGGACTTATATGTGATCAGCTTTTTCTATGTACAAAGTCTTTAAATAAAAATCTAAAAACCAATTATTTTCTGTTCTCCATACTTTTTTTGAATTATTGTACTAAAACAATTTAGGGTTTGATCTAAGATTACAATCTACAAAATAAAAAGTATTTTGTCATTCTTTGCTTTAAATTCAACTTCATACAAATAACTGCATTACCGTGATTCAGTGTTGAACTCCCTTGACATAGGATTGATTCTCTGGCATAAGCGTTCTGTCACCCTTTTTCTGCTCAGCTCTGCAGACTATGGGAAAGAAGCAGGGTCAGGCAAGCAGTACCTAGACCCTTGTGATGCCTTCCTATACACATTCAGCAGTGTGGCAAGCATTCTCAAATAAGTATGTTCAACATAATTCCATTAAGGAAGTACATTAAATATACTAAAAGGTAGTTTAATTTTTCATATAAAATGTTCATACATAGGCACTTCAGATGAATATGTGTTTCTGCCTGAATTATCTAACATATAGACCCAGTTATGTGCTCTGAGCACACAAACATTACTAGTGGTAGGAAGAGCTGCCCCTTATAAATCACTTAGTCGATGATGGTTAATTCTTTTCTTTCAACTTTAGCTTTCTTTTAAACTAACTTTACTTCATCCAAAAGAAGTAAAGTCCTAGACACACAAAGATAGTTACAGAATTATCCTGGCCTTATGTAATGCCAGTTGTTTCAGGATTGAAATTTGTAGGGAATGTCTTAAGAAATATTCTCATGGTCTATTCTCAAAGGGAAACTGCATTACTCAGTATGAGAAGAATATTTTTAAACAAATGTGTTGGCAAGGTAGGGTAAAGCTTTGCTTTTCCATTACCAGGAATAATGTTTTAGTTTGAAGGGATGTGGACTGTGGAGCTTCTGACTGATAATGCCCAAATACAAAGTCCTACATGAGAGAAAAGGGCTCTAAAGCACTCAAATTTTTGATAACATAGTGGCATGCCTATTTGCTGTTTTTAGTCTTAGCCACTATGAAGGATAAAAAGGGGGAAATGATAAATTTTCTTCTTATATTTAGAATATTTGTTGACAAAAACAGACATCTCTTTAATAGTAGGGCTTTTATTTTATGCCAGTAATTTACTACTGGCAAAAATAACATATGTATTTGATGATATTTTGGATTTTCAAAGACAAGCTGTGAAACTTTTCCATTATTGTTATACAGTGTTCTGTTAAAATCACTTGATAGCAAGAGATTGTGGGTAAGCCGTAAGGAGGGACAGCCATGTGAGATGCCCTCCTGTAGCCTATTCCCAGCTTCCGTCATTCCATCAGAAACCACAGAAGGGACAGGAAGGAATGTGCTGTCCCTTGTCAATGTACATCACTGCTGAAATTCACATAGTGAGGCAATTTAAGATTTTCAAAACGTGTAGCCTTAGGAAGAATTTGCATTTAAATTGCTCTCTCCAGTTTCTTAAGAGTTTCCCCCATGGAATGTTTATGGCTTTTTTTTCATTAGTACTTACAAAATTCAACTTCATAACCAGTGCATTACTACATCTAGTTATGTCAAGAAGTGGAACTTCATTTTATAAAATAGAAACATTCAAAGTGGTTCTGAGCATCAATCCCTCATTCAAAATGCATTACTTCTTCATATTGAACAGTTACTTGAACATTTGTCTGAAAACTTATCCGGTCTCCATGTCTAACAGAAAAATTCAGTCATTGGAGATTTTATTAGAGAGAATTCTGACATTTCTCCACATTCTGTCCACAGCAATGGCAGTGCCAAGAATATCTTAACCTCCTCACAAGCTTTTTATTTACAAAAATATAGCATATTTCTCTGTAATAGATAAATCTTGGGTATTATTTCAATAATTGCTGTTACATACTAAAATGGGAATATAAAAATATTTAAAATGTGCAAAATGTTCTTTCTTATGTACATTTAAAAATATGCCGTACAATAGCTTTAAAATTGGGATAAAGTCTTTGATCTCTCTCACACACACACACACACACAAATACCTGGTCAATTTAGAGATTTTGTTTTTATGCTTGTAAACAAACTTTTAAAATGCTGTGTATTTTCTCAGTTCTTTTCAACCAAGACACTCTCAAACACATCCAATCCTGCTTTGAGGAAAACTTGAGCTGAATGGATGCTATTCAGCACATCAGACAGGGCCTCTTGAATGGTCTCATTTGAGCCCAGTGAACTGCACTGCTCCCAAGCCTCCTTGAGGATGGAAAACTGGCTTGTGTTCCCGTCAAGATGGCACAGGATGTTTCTAAAAGAAAGAGGGAATACATAAATGTTTGATGCACAACTATATTTCCTTATCAAAACCTTGTCAGGAGTAATGTCTACAAAATAATGAAGAATTTTTTAAAAATGCAGCATTGCTATTTTTCAACCTATAATGATTGAATGCACAGAGATCAAGTTCATTTGTAGAATCAAAGGTCATCAGGCAGTGTATGCTTCTTGATTGAAGCACACAATGCTATCATATATCATGAAGGGGTTTTCCAAAATTTTAAGAGAGGAATTTGCAAAACTTCTAGAGCTAATTACCAGAAAATACATGAGGCAGAGCTATTAAATGATACCACATTGTATCTTAGCACATTATTGGTTATGGAAAAAAATGAGTCAGTGCATTATATAACAAAAAGGAGAATTTGTAAAGCCTTAACCTACAGCAGAGACTTTCTGGATCTTAGCCTAACAACACATTGGGTAGACAATCCTTTGCTGCAGTAGCTACCTCATGTACCATTGGCATCTGGGACTATATATCTGTAACTTCTTTATGGTAGTGGTTAGTTTCTTGAGTTTACTTGCCACAATGTAAAATCACCTGGTAAGAGAGCTGTAATAAGGACTTATCTGTTTCATGCTACTCTTTGGCAATCTCTGTGGGAGGATTGGCTTCCATCATGTGTACTGATGTGGGAATGCCCAATCTTCTGTGGGACTCAGCATACGCTGATTTAGGTGCTTCAAGTTCTTGTCTTCTTGATGACTCAGTGCCGGTTATTAATCTGTAATTCTAATATGAATCCTTTCTTCCCAGGGTTAATTTTTGTGAGGGTATTTTAATATAGCAACAGAACTGAAACTAGGACTTCATTATTTTTAAGAAAAAAATATCTTAAGACTTTCCCATAATATTCCTACCAGAGTAAAAAGGAATCCAACTGCAAATAAACTGTTATGTGTGAATTTTGCTTTAAAATAATTTGAATGGATAGTGGAGACTGGTATTATAGACAGTACATAAAGAATCAAACTGACTGTTAGTGAATAACTGCTGAACCTGAATAATAGAATTACATTATTCTCCTTCTTTCCTAGGAATTTGATCTATAACATCTTTTTATAGTTTTGGGTTGTGTATTAGACATTTTCTTATAGTCTACACAAATGTCTAAGAAAAAGAAATTGAGTATTGTAAGGCTAACAGTCCTTCATTCATTAATAGAAGTATTTAGTCAGAAAGCTACAATGCTTAACATAGCTTGGCACTGGAATTTTTGATAACAGAAGTGTGGGCCTGGAGTGAGCTACAACTGCAGCCTTTTATACCTAGAAAAGTAGACTAAGCTCATGGTTTGCAAGAGGAAGCCAATGCAAGTTTCTAAACATAAGAGAATGGGGATAGATTTTATTTTTAAACCAACACTGGAGAACAAGAGACCACTTTAGATAGAAAAGTGATAAAATCACATGTTGACAATAGTTGAGTTTGAGAAATTAGAGAGATGGCTATTACTTGGTATTTATTTATAGTTCTCATAGCCATTAAGTCCGCAGCAATAAAGTTCTAGATTGCTACTTCCTTCTTTGTCCATGGTTCTGTTTCCACTTTCTGGAACTTCCAACTATGTATTTGTAGTGGATACTGAGCATAGAATTCTGCCTAACCTCAGAAAAAATAAAAAATAAAAACAAGAACACCCAAATCATCTTTTCCTGGCTTGGCCAGCTATTTTTACTGACCATACCTTCTTCTTTCTGTTCTATTGCTTGGTCATATTCTCCAAGGATTTATTAGAATGTTGCGCCTTATACTTCATGTTGATGAATTTTGCTACTCTGTTAGGGCTGACTCTTCATGGTGAGAATTTTGCTACTCTGTGTCTTAGGATTTCCATAGCTGTGATAAAATGCCATGACGAAAAGCAACTTGGGCACTAAAGGATTTATTTCATTTAAACTTCTATAATGTGGTCCATCATTGAAGGAAGTCAGGTCAGTAACCTGAAGGTAGAAACTGAAGCAGAGGCCATGAAAGAATGTTGCTTTCTAATGTAATGGCCATGGTTTGTTCAGCCTGATTTGTAACCACATCCAAGACCACCAGCACCGGGGTGGCACCTCCCACAGTTAGCTGGAGCTCACCAAGGCCAGCTGGACTGGGACTGATGGAGCATGTGATCAAACTG
>LOJH01066068.1:0-10389 GCA_001685095.1 Ellobius talpinus | reverse complement strand
GAAATGGGAGGAGGGAAGGAGGTGGAAATTTTTAATAAAAAAATAATAAATAAAAAAAGTATGGAAAAAAACCCAGAAAGTACCAGGTCAGATGTACTCACAAGTGGATTCTAGCAAACATTTAAGGAAGAAATTATTCCAGTACTCTACAGGTCTTTCAGAGGACAGAAACGGAAGGGAACACAAACTCATCCTATAGAACTAACATTTCTCTTATTAAAAAAAGAAAAAAAACTACAGATCAATATTTCTTAGACATTATGCATAAATTTGTACAAGAAAATATTACCAGACTAATACAACAATGTCTAGGAAAAGTATGTATCTTGTCAGAGTATGAGTTATTTATACTAGGTATTCAAAGTGACTTCAACATTTGAAAATCAACTAATATAATTTCACATTAAAACATCTTAGTATACTAGGAACAAATGAGGGAACTTATTTAATTTGTAAGATATACATATATATCTATATCTATATCTTATGTTTGTATAATAATATCCTTGATATAAAGAAACCAGGAGCTTTCCTACCAACATAGGAACACAGACTGTTGCTACAGTTCATTTGATATTGCATTAGAAATTTTGGCTAAGACAATACATTTAAAAAAATAAAAGGGATATTGATTAGGAAGGATGAAATATAGCAATTTACAGATGATAATAGTATCTGTGCAGACATCATACAAGAATAAATACTAACCCTGAAAAAACAAAACAACACATGCCAAACCCCAACCCGCTAGAATTAATTGTGATGATATCAAAGGATGTAGGATGTAAATTTAACATGCAAAAGTAAGTCAATGTTTTCCTGTATCAGCAATGGATAAGCAGAGCTTAAAATAAAAATAAAGTAACACCTATATTAGGACCTACCCCCCCAAACGAAATATTTAGGTGTCAATTTAATAAGTTATATACAAGATCTGCCTGGAGAAGACTGCTCTCCAGTGAAATATACCAAAGAAGTGTGAGGAAGATGGAGACACAGGGCATGTTCAGGTACAGAAACTTCCATCATGTCCAGAAGTTGCTTCCTAACTTCATCTATAGAATTAATACAATCCCAATTAAAAAAATCACTCAAAATTATTTGATGTATAAGGAAAATCACTAATTCCATATTGTATATAGAGAAGCAAAAAACACAGAAGAGCCAATACAAGATTGAAGTTACAGTCAACACAACGCCAGTGAAGATACAAATGAGCTGGGTTCACAGAAATATGGTCATCTGAGTTTTGAAAGGAAGACATGCAGAAGTTGCAAGTGCATATTCCTGAATGAAAGACAACAACCTGAAAAGCTACACATGGTACATTTATCAACTACATGATGCCCTAGAGAAGGAAAAACCATAGACTATAACAAAAATCTATGGTTGGCTGTGGTGGAATATTATTTTAAGATGTGTTATATTTGTTTATGCTGTGGAATATTTGATTAATGATACAAAGATGTGTTGGATTCTTTTATGTTGTATTTGTTTAACTCTGTGAAGCTGTGTTTCTTTGTCTGTCTAAAACACCTGATTGGTCTGTTAAAGAGCTGAATGGCCAATAGCGAGGCAGGAGAAAGGATAGGCTAGGCTGGCAGACAGAGAATAAATAGGAGGGGAAATCTGGGCAGAGAAGATCAAGGAATGAGAACAGGAGAAGAGGAGGACATCAGGGGTCACTCACCCACCTAAACAACCAGCAACCGAAAAAGAAAGAAAGAAAGAAAGAAAGAAAAGAAAAGAAAGAAAGGAAGGAAAGAAGAAAGGAAGAAAGATATGTAGCATAGAGAAAGATGAAAGTCCAGAGGCAAAAGGTAGATGGGATAATTTAAGAAAAGCTGCCTAGAAATAAGCCAAGGTAAGGCTGGGCATTCATAAGAAAGAATAAACCTCTATGTATTTATTTGAAAGCTGGGCAGTAGGCCCCCCAAGGAGTAAAGAGTAAACAAACAAACCAACAGCAAATACAAGGGACTGCAGAGGATAGAGGTATGAGCAGACAAAACAAGAGTGCTCTCAGGTAGTGAAAATACTCTTAAAATATCATAAGGAACTCATGTCTTAGAAAAATAATTCTGTATGTGTGTTTGTGTTCATGTTGGTCAGAGGACAACCTTGGGTGTTGAACCTTGCCTTTCACCTTTTTGTGGCAGGGTCTCATTTGCTAATGTCTACCTAGGCTAAGTGGTTTGAGAAGTTCCAGAGATTCTCTTGTCTCCATCTTCTGTCACACTGTGGGAACACTGGGATTATAGATTTCCTACTGCATGTGACTTATGTGGTTCCAGGAATCTACACTCAGGCTGTGTAGCAAGGGCCACAGAGCCATTTCTTCATTCTAGCACAAATATCTTTATATATCTGATCAAACCCATAGAGTTAGCAAGACAAAACCCTAATGGATTCTGGGAACTTGGGGTGATAATGATGGGTTCCCATTCATGTTCTTGGGTACCTAATATGCCACTGATAACTGAGAAGTTCTATGCATTGTGAAGATGTTAGGTGTTTTGGAAATCTCTATTTTCCTCTCAGTTCTGTTGTTAACTTAAGACTGTTCTAAAATAAAACTTATTAAAAACAATTAAAAAAACCTTGTGAATCAATGTTCATTATTAAGAAATTGCTACAAATATAGCCAGAAGAGTGTCTCTCTACAGTTTAGTCTCTCTACAGATAGGAGACTTTTCTTTGGCTGAGCTTTTTGAAGGCACTGAATAGGAACTAAAGTGTAACTGCAACAGGAAACAGTGCCTTTCCTGACACTATATGTGCGTCTTTTAAGGATGGGGCTTTATATGGTCATTGTAAGTGTTTATAATAGCAGAAGGAATAGTTGGACAAAAAAGGCCAAAATGAACAAGACCTGGCATCCCCTGTAATTGTGGCTCTACAGAGAGGAATTACAGGCTTGTGTGTGGGTAATGTCCAAGTCAATTCTGAATTAAATCCAAATCTCCTGGCTGCTATCAGGACAACATCCTACGTGAACCGAAGGACACACAGTCAGCCAAGGACTAGCAGTCCTTGTCTCTGCCCTTTATGAATCCTATATCATGGCTGGCAAAAGACCAGGGAAAGGCCATGAACACGAGGAGGTGAGAGGGAGCATTAAATTTGTATAACTCCTTGTCTGCCAAGATGGGTGTCAGGAGGGATCTGAAGGAAGCTTATAAAACGAAGTGGGACATAGGCAGGGTCAGCACAGGACAGCGAAATGGGCTATTAAAGCTAGGGTTTGGGAAGGAGGCTGTGCACTTGGGCCACAGCTGGTGGCGCTGCTTTAGGAGACAGTAATACTTTCAGGGAGTGGGGCTTAAGTGGAGGAAGAGGGTCACTGGGGGGCAGAGCTCGAGGGTTAAAGGTTGGCTGTGATTGGAACCCCACTCCAATCCCAGCTCCATAAAACCCAGTTTTCTGGTTTGAGATTTGAGGAGGCCAAGCTGTAGGCCCTTCATGGCCAAGCTACTCAGCTATCACGCCATGACAGCAGTTAAACTAAATTCCTGCTGGTCTTTAAAGTTGATTGGGTAAGGTGTTCTATCACAATGATGGAAACTAACCAACAAAACAGATTACATTTTGGTCATTCATAAGCTCAATCCTGTCTAATATTTCCAGTATTTTAAGATTAATACCTTACATGACTTTTGAGTTTAGGGAAATACTATAAGGATATCATTGATACTGGAGTAGAGAGTCAAAGGTCAAACTGAACAGTTCTGTTTCTCAGATCCCTTTGAAGAAACATTAAGTGGCCAAGGGTGTGCTTTATAGGTGTCCAGAAATACAATCTTCCAACTTGTTTAATTGTTCAAATTTTGGGCTAACAATTTACACTGACTCTAGACTATTGTGGACTTACCACAGATGTTGACTTCCTATTTTCTGCACTTTGCACTTGAGGGGTATGAGTCATTAGTCAGTCTTGTAGATTAGCAAGCAATATGCCCAAAATATAGAAGAAAGTTTTGCCTTTTCTCTGCTTTTATACCAACCACACTCCTATCTTCCATAAACAAAACCCCATGCCTTTTCAAGATTTGGGGTTTGGTGTTACTTAAATGTGACAGATTCATTGTTCCATCTTCCCAAATTCCATCAGTGATGAGTTTCCCATACCAAATTGCTCATTTTCTACAATATATATTTATGAACACTTTTGCTTTTTTAATAGCGATTGAGCCAACTAATCATTAATCACATTCCATCACTAAGCAGTTCTTATGTCTTCAATCATGGTTCCTTGAGACACTTTACCAAATGCCTTTCCAGAATTGGGATGGGCTAATCTACTGAACTGTTTTGCTCTGAGAGTTTGTTATGTCATAGGTGATGTGTTGCTTTGGCTTGCTCTTTTGGTGGACTGCTATTTACTCCTAGGGAGGTGGTATTCTAGATTTCTACTGTTCACCAGCTTTGTTTGACAAACTTATCCAAGAATACAACCTTGTGTAGCATAACACCTTATATTAGAAGACGCAGACACTCAAAATGCTTTAGTTCATAGAATTAGTTCTTTAGCACACAGATGTACAACCCAGTAGTTTACTACTTTGAGTCTCTCAGCATGCTCTTCATTTTTTAGACCTTTCCCTCCAAGACCGAACTTTCCTTTCCTCCTATCCTTTGCTCTCCTTCCCTCCTCTCCATCAATTATTTTTAGGGGGTGGAGCTAGCCCTCTGCTCAAGGTTAAGAGAGGTGCAGAGCAGTACATCCGGTTCTGAGTAGTCTTGCTGAGAGAATGAGAAGGTATCCAGTAGCATTTCATACTAGCATCCCATTTCTTAATAGCCAAATAATGATTAATCTTTAAGAATTCTTTAATAATACTAATTAAATAAGTATTAATCTTTAATACTTATTTAAGACAGATTTATATAATGTATACTCTGTGGTAATTATTGTAAAGATTTTGCAGTCATTAAGTCATCTGACCCTTCTTTGTGGTAACCTCATGAAACATTGATTATCTCCAACTTTTAGATAAGAAAATTGAGGTACAAAGTTACTGGCAGAGCCTGTATTCAAATCCAGAGTCTGGCTGCAGAGTCTGTCTAGCCGTTTCACCAAGCTTCTATGGAAAGAATACAGGAAATGTCTACAGAGACCAGGGTACCATTCATGCTCCTTTCAATGAAAAAGACAGTGCAGAGACAAGTGAGAAAAGAAAGGCCAAAATGCACAAAATCCATTGGATTTCTCTTTTAAAAACATTCAGGACTTATATCTGAGAATAGCTGTAAGAGTCAAAAAAAAGCCTCTCACAGAGGAACCCTGTCTCGAAATAAACCAAAAACCAAAAAAAAGCCTCTCATCTAGGTGTCACACTCTAGTCAAGCCAGCCTTTTCTAGAAAATTCTCTTCTTGTTATCTCACCCAATCTTAATTTAAGCCTCCATTTCTGCTCCTTCATGAATGCTTTGCAACATCCCTGAGCAACATCATCCTTCTGAAATCCTGTCCTAGGATGCAGGCTGTTTCGCTTCGCCATCGCCCATTATGGATTATGGGATGGCATGTGCAATATGGCACGTGTCAGTTTGTCTCCTAACACGGTGCTGCTCTGCAGTCTCTGCCTTGGAACTCCTGATGCTTTTTCCTACCAGGCAGCCTAAAATGGAATCTTGATCAAACCTGCTACAGGCATTGCCATAGTTATGTCCTTGCCTTAACAAAACAGCAACTGCTACTTGGCAGTGAGCTTTTTTGGAAGTTCTAAAGGTACCAGTACAAGATGAATTGTACTTTCTTTTTAAAGAGACACCAGAACATGCCTGAATTCATATTACAAAAGATGGTATGTGTTTTCAAATTTTTTTATAGCATACTTTGTTTTTTTCTTTTCTTTTTTCTTTCTTTTTTTTGAGGTAAGGTTTTGAAAGCTGAACAATCTCCTCATCTGGGCAGAACATTTTCAGTCTTGCGCCTCTTTAAAAGCAGAACATCTTACATCCTGACCACAGCCTAAAATAAATAGATAAATTAAATAAGAAATGAAAAGAAAGCAGAACATCTAACTTATCAAGAAGGGACCTGAAGTTTCCCAAATAAGTCCTTTTTACAGAATAAAACTCGACTGTACAAAGCTGGAGTTCAAATATGCTTGAAGTGGGAGAACACTCAGGAATCAAACTACCTCTTCAGCAATAAGCATGAAAGTATTAGTAGTTATTGATGATGTGGCTGTCAAAGTAAAAATAACTAATATTTTGGTCATTCTCAGAACTCTTCTGAGCACTTTTTACTTCCAAAACAAAAACATATAATATAAAGAAACACAATAAATATTTTCATGGGGGAACCAAGATGTCACTTGTCAAACAAGAGGCGGTGTCTTAGGAAGAATAACGAATAGCATTTACTGCAACAGTTTGATTCAGTAGGATGACCAAAATGAGTGATGGAAACAATGAATACATGAGTCTGTGGTAAGCTGTTTGCTCTTTGAGGGTGTCTTTTCTTCACAGACCATGGTTCTCTCTCATAAGAGAGAAAGGGCTCTAACTCTATCACATCATGAGATTTAAGGAAGCATTTTCCTCTTCCCAGACCTCTTGCTGCTTCCCAGATCCCTGAGTGTTAGGAAACATTTGATGGTGAAAGGTTGTGTGTTCTTTTATCTCCTGTGCAAAGATAACATCTAACTCTTTCTATGAGTAGATGTATCTGATAAGATCAGGTCAGATAACTTTGCGGGATTTTGTGGATGCTTTCTGTGACTTGTGGGAACCCTATAGTTTTGTGGAAGCTCATGGAAAGCAAGGACGATTATTATTATTATTATTATTATTATAAAACATGTCTTCATCATTTATACACATTTTATTCACTGGAATGTCTATGATTGTTGAGGGACAAAATATTCTATTTGATGAAAACTTCTCAATCCAAAGATTTCAGTCTCAAAAGCAAATGCATTTTCCTTGCTTCCTAAGTTGAATTTCTTGTTCTACAACCTGATGGTTCAAATATTTCTTTTTCAGAAATAGAGAGACTAATGTCTTTCTTGACTAAACAACATAGGAAGTGCAGTGTGGGGTGTTGTGAAACACTTTTCCCCCTTCTAAATGAGCATACTCTTTATGGTTGTTGTCCGAGTTAGAATTACTACTATTACTGTGATGAAACATCATGACCAAAAGCAACGAGGGAGGAAAGGGTTTATCTATCTTACACTTCCACATCATAGACCATCACTGAAGGAAGTCAGGACAGGAACTCAAATAGAGCAGAAACGGATCCAGAGGCCATGAAGGGGTGCTGCTTATTTTCTTGATCCCCATGGCTTTCTCAGCCTTCTTTTTATAGCACCCATGACTACCAGCCCAGAGGTTGCCTCATGCATAATGGGCTGGGCCTTTTCCTATCAATCCCTAACTAGGAAAATACCCTACTTCTCCACAGCCCAATCTTATGCAGGGATTTGCTCAAATGAGGCTCCCTCTGCTCTGATACTAGCTTATGTCAAGTTGGCATAATGCTAATGAATACAGTGTCCTTTTCCAAATATTAAAATATACAAAACCAGCCTTATTTATATCTCACCAATCATGGCACTACAAAGAATGGTGACACTAGCAATTTAAACAGAGACACAGACCACTACCTGAATTCACTTCTTGTGCCTAGATCTGAGACACACAGGTGCCAAGCTTCACGTTCGTCACCCTGGCTAATCGTCACAATACTTCTGTGAGCTGTAGAGTGTTTTATCAGATTGTACAGATGGGAAAAATGTCCAGAGAAGTCAAGTAGCCATTCAAGATTCCCATAGCAAGTAAAACAGCAGAGCACAGAAGGATTCAGAATCTTCCAACATAACCTCAAATTTCATTATTCCTTTGCTAGTCTTTCTAGATTTGATCATCTGCCAGTCTCACTAAGGTTAAGTGATACAGGTGCAGACCAGTATTGATTTATCAAACACTCTTCTTCTGTCTTTCATTGTAAGGATACCTCTGTGCATCATTGAACAATGTAGAGGCTTTTTTAATGGAGATGTGGAGGTTATGATCCACTTTAGCATGCCCCAAAGCCTAGGGAGTTAAGCCTGTTTCAACTAGGCAATGGCACTTTCCTTCTCTTGACTAGTGGTAGCAGTTAAATGGCCTTGAGTGAGGTATCAGCAGTGTAAGGCTTTTAGTGAACCCTTGACTTTCTGAATTAAAATGGAATGAAGACACTCCTACTCTGATTTTGGAGACAGGTTTTCATCACATATGCCCAGTGGGTCTAAAGGCCACTATGTAGACCAAGCTGTTCTCAAACTCCTGGCTCCACAGAGTGCTGAGGTTTGAGGCTGTGCCGCCACATCTGGCAAGAGAGAGCCTTTTTCTTCCTTGCTTTCATCTTGCTTGGAATGTGACTGTGCTTGCTGGCAGCCCATCCAGGAGGGAATAGCATGGGCATGAATGCCAAGGAATTCCCTGGGAAATAGGAGCTGGTGCTCCTGACACCAGTGCCTGGTAGTTATTCCAAGACCAGCAACTGTTTTCTAGATTTCTTTCAATTTGAGATAAGCAGAGACTTATGTGGGTCCTGATAAACCACAGAATATTCTTGTTAAGATTTTAGCTGGAAAGTCACTAGAATAGAATGTCTGATGGAATAGAATGTTCATTGTGATCACTGAATAATGTTGAGAACATCTGTGTCCATTTGTCAGTGAAGCTGACCCTCTTGAAAGCAGTAATATGTTGTCTTTAATTTGGATGCTATATATATGTATATTTATATCTACACTAATATATATGCATATTTATATACACATGTATATGTATATATATGTGTACACACATATGTGTATATAAATGTGCATGTGCATATGTAAAATGGGCCTTTCTCAAATATCTTAAATTTCAGAGTGAAAAAAATACTTCAAGGTATGAGTAGGAATCTCAAATTCTTCTTTCAACTAAAAGTCTTCCCGAGTACTGACTCCATGCTAAGTTTTGTTCTGAATGTGGGGCTTTGGAGGGGACAAGATTTTATCTTTTCTTTAAGAAATTCAGTCTGATCACCGAGATCTGATAGCAACAAGTGCAGGTGCTCCTCAACTTGAAATAGAATTCCACCCTGATAAATTAGCAAGGGGCAGATATAATATGTCAAAATTTAATATGCCCAGCCTGCCACAGCTTAGTGCCAGAGTGCACCACGGGGAGGGTTGCTTCCCCTTATCACTGAGTGCCACGATGTCATGGCCTCTGATCACACCTTGAAAGTATGGCACAGTGGCTTCTCTGGCCCAGGAAGATATCACAACTCAAAATTCAAAGACAGATTTTTGGCTAAATGCAGGCCACATAAAATAGCAAGTGGAAGCTGTCATAAGCCAGAGGGCATGCATATGCATTCCATTAGGGGATGGAAAGACATGAGAGAGGAAGGGACATCTGTCTGTGGTTTGATGAGAGGAAAAGTGGGGCTAAAAGCCATCGAGAGAAACAGGAAGTATAGAGAAAGAGGACTTCTAGGGAGTAACACAGAATGCGTGTGGGAGAACTTTCAGAGAGGGTAGGGTACCAGCAGGCTAAGCCAGAGCAGTTTGTGACTCTTTTCAATTGCTCCAAGAGGCCCCTGAGAAGCTTGGAACCTCTAGATAATGAAGGATGACAAGAGACCACAGAAGAGTAGAACATAGTATTGGATTTGGGGAAGTTACTCATGTTTGCCTGAAATACAAACGTAATGCCCAATCTTGTAAAGTTTGAAAAATTAGGAAGAATATTCTGAACATGGGAAAGGAATATCTCTTTGCCTTCATTTTGTCTGTGTTTTGATCTTTTGTGTGTGTGCATGTGTGTGCATAGGTATGTATGCATACGTATGCACATAGAGACCAGAGGAAACCTTGGTGTTTCTCTTCAGGAAGCAATCCACCTAGCTTTGTGAGCCATTAAGTCCCAATATCTATTTGTCTCTGCCTCCCAAACACAGGAATTTCAAACATGGGCCACCATAGTTGGCTCTTTTTGGTGTATGTCCTAGAGATTGAACCGACTCTCATGCTTGTAGAGTAAGCCCTTTTCAAAAGAGCTATTTGCCAGGCTCCGTATATTACTTTTTCACAAACAGAACTACAAAGAAAGACAAACTATTAAAGATTAGCTATTTCTGCAGCATGCTGCTTGAGCTAAGATTATATTATGACTCTTATACTCTGTGTCCTATATATTGTTTTATCCATACAGGCCAGATCAGATGCATTTCTGGTTTTATTAGAGCATGGCCACACCTGCTCTTCCTGCCTACTGCCAGGGCCTCTCTATTATAAAGGAAAAATCCACATGAATTGTGAGACAGAATAAACTTTTCCTTCATCATTCCTTTATCTATCTATCTATCTATCTATCTATCTATCTATCTATCTATCTATC
>LOJH01066067.1:0-10389 GCA_001685095.1 Ellobius talpinus | reverse complement strand
CCACAGGGCAGGGAACCTTGACTGCTCTTTGGACTGGAGAGGGAGGGGAAGGGGTATTGGGGGGAGGGGGAGGGAAGTGGGATTATGGGAGGAGGTAGAAATTTTTAATAAAAATAATAATTTAAAAATAACTGACCCTATTGGCATGAATACAGGAGAACAGGCAGGCTTGCCAATTTAGCTACCACACAGGCACAGATCTAGGGCTTTGCATTGGCCCACCCCTCAAATCTACCACATCCATGATCTGCTGGAGCAAGTGAAGGGGCTTGTCCAGCACAACCAAAACTGCAGCATCAGGGCATAGGGCAACAAGAGGATATCTCAGAGGAGTTCTGGGAGGATCCAGTATTGATAGTGTAGCAGAGGCCAGAGGCCTCCAGTCCAATCACTCATTGCAATGAACATTTGAGACTAAATGTTGGGGTAAAGGTTTGGGTAGATGTTTTACTCAGTGACACACCATGACATACCGAGGCTTTCACTGTGAGATTTTTGTTTGTTTTCTTTTGGGAGGGAGATTGCAATGTTGGGGGGACAGATAGGGAGAGGTGGGAGATGTGTGGGATTGGGGTACATGATGCAAAATTTACAAAGAATCAATACAAAGCAATTTTAAAAAGCAATTTTAAAAAGCAATCCATGGGCCTCAATAGGCACACACAACTAAAGAGGGTTGATCAAGGCTTTCAGAGAAAACAATTGAAAAAACCTGTTTAAAATTTTCCTGTTTGTGAAAAAATTTAAATGTGTGCATGAAGCGTACCTGTGTGCACCTGTGTCTGTGCGTGTGGAGGTGAGCAGCAGGTGTTGTCCTCTAGTGCCCTTCACCTTGTTGTGTAGAGATAGGTCTGTCGGTGAACCTGATGATGACAGTTTGGCTCCAGTAGCTATTCAGTGACCCCTGGCTGTCACTGCCTCACAAAAGCCAGATTACCAACACATGTGACTACACCCAGCTATTATATGGGTGCTGAAGACCCAGATTCAGGTCCTCATGCTGTGCATCAGACACTGCCTACTGTGCCATCTCACCAAAC
Source organism: Ellobius talpinus (assembly GCA_001685095.1). NCBI lineage: Eukaryota > Metazoa > Chordata > Mammalia > Rodentia > Cricetidae > Ellobius > Ellobius talpinus. Next base: position 9,349 of record LOJH01066067.1, on the reverse strand, counting down.
CCTCATTCAAAGGTGGGGCTCTGGGAATATTCCTAAGTCAGTTTTACCTGGTACAGATAAAGAATGAGCTGACTCTCTGTGGCCCAGGGGACAGGACCTGTGGGGTACTGGGACAATGTTTCAGTGCCATTGAAACATTCTATGACTAAATAATTAACAAGTCCAGGAAGTCTGTATACTGTGGAAACTAAGTACAGTTACACAGTCCAACCTTTCTGAAGTCTGAACTTTCATGATTCAGTTTCTTTCCCAATTGGTTTGTCCATTCGTTTTTCTCTAAGTCCACTGACTAGACAATCAACCATTGATGATCTATTCAGCACATGCTATTGAGTATCATTTTTCTCGATGTTTCTAAAAGTAAATAGAAGATATACCGTGCTTATTGGTTTTCCACCACAAGGGACTCACAATTTTCATCTGCAACCAATACTAACCAGGAAAAAGTCCTTAAAAGCAGTGTATATGTAGGCAACATGAGGGAGATACTTTTTTCCCTCCAAGAAATCCACTTGTTTCCTCTGTCAGTTGATTTTTCTCATTTACCATATCCCGACTCACACACTTATTTGTTAACTATATGGCGCTTAGATGTGCAAAGAGAATCATAAAGTAAGACAGGACAAAGGATGAGGAAATGGGGGGTAGGAGAGAACAGGACAGAGGGAAGAGAAATATAGCCATTGCTTACTAGAGCCTTGGTGCAATGGGAAGAACATAGGTGCCTGAGTTCATAAAAAATAAATTCCCCCAAACAAGAATAAATTGTGATTCCTTCACAGAGTCCACTATGAACATGGAGTAAGAGCCATTTTAATGACTTTCAAATGACAAGTGGTTCAGAGAGTAATCAATGTCCAAAGTGCACACCGATCACAAATATGTGACCCTCACAGAAATAGTTTCCCATGACACTTCTTTACAGTTCCCTCAGAAGCTGTGATGACAGAGAGCACAGGAACTCTGATCAGGACTGAGTGCTTCTGCCCCCACTAACTCCTGAACACAGAGGCTGAATTCCTAAGCTAAACCACAGTTGTTCCTTTGTCCAAGGTTAATACACCTTTCCTTTGTCATTCCTTATACCTTTTACCACGAAGGCTACAGACGAGGGCTCCCCTGGAGTTTGAGTATCAATAAAACAGTAAATGGTAAGTAAAAAAAAAAAATCTCAAATTTTCATTTGAAGAGGAATGCTGTGTTGGTTCCAGTAGACTTCACATGATCATCTCTGAGTTATTGTATTCTCTTTACCAATGTGTGCACTGATTGCTCCATATTGAAGGTTTGTCATTGTGTTGAGAGAGCTCATGTCAACTGCTAACATGAGGATGTAATTAAGATGTACTTACTGCAGGGGTAACATGTTATTTGCTTCTTTGAAATGTGTACAGTTTTTGAAACAGAGCTCAGTGCAAAGAGCCAGTATTTTCTAATTAATTTCTTGAGAAATGGTATCTTTATTTTATTCATCTAAAAGCTGTAACAAGGTGATTTTACAAGGTTGTATTTTTTACATTTTAAGAAAGTTTCTTTTTAATTTTTTCATGCAAACTCCCATGGTTATCTCATTCTCAACACCCATTTTTACTGTAAATCTAAGATACGTGAGAGTTTTCCAAGTCTTTGTGTTGTAATTTAATGCCACATTCAGGAACTTTCAATATATTTTTAATATTTTAGTTCCATATTCCAGGATTCTTGAGTCACTCAGAACTTCACACCAATTAGTGGCATGGTTAGAAGTCTAGAATTCTAAATAGTATTATTAAGCAATTTCTTTTTTTCTGAAAAAAAATACCATTTAAAGTAGAAAGCTTTCCTAACAAAGCTGTTTCCATTTCTTCTGAACTCACTAGGATTTCAGAAGACTCAGCATGACCTGTGAATGCTAAAGCTTATGAAAAGCATATGACACGGTGGGGTCCGGGACTCAAGTGCTAGAGAAGATAGACATACAAAAAGAAGGGTATTGAAGTAAGACATGTATGGACAGAATGGCAACCCCGGAATACATGCCCCTTCCTGACCCTTAGAAGCAGGCAGCAAACTTCTGCCTCCCTTGAAGTGACTACAGCATTAGCAAACTCCCCCTTTGCCTAATGATTCCCATTCTCACTTTGGCGACCTGCAGCCAACTGTATCCTAACACAATTTGCAAGGAAGCACAATGCAGACCATCCACATTGACTTTTAATACAATGTTTTACACTATATACAATATAATCCTGGTGAGAGACTGGTGGATGATGAAACAATCACCCAAGTCAGGCTGGAAGAGTAAGGCCAAGTTCAAGCCTTCTGCAAGAGAGCAGTGGACTATGCCCTGGGGAAGGGCTAGCACAGTTTTATGTGGGAGCTATTCTTGAAGTTTCTGGTTTCAATCACCGTGTAAAGGAGGGTAGTGTTGATTTGTCAATGTTTAACTCAGGTAGATATCTGATGGTTTCACAGCATGGCAGCTTAATTGTAAAGGGTCCTAATTGACTATGCTAAGCCATACCAATCCCACAATGTCCCTCATACTTGGGGCAGACTTGAAACCTCTGGCTCAATAGAAACAATGGCTGCTTTGGTCCTTACTAAGCCATTGTTCCTTTTCTAATAACCAAGGTAAGCTTCCTAGGCTATTCTTACACTGTAGAAAATCTCTGATAAGGACTGTTTCTGTTCAAATTCTCAAACATGATCTCTCCATAATACATATTTTATAATATATCCTATAAACAGTGAACAAGGTGGTTTAATTGAGAATGGTCTCTGAAGACTCACATCTTTGAATACTTGGTCTCCAGTTGGTGAAACTGTTTGGGTAGGATTGAGAAGTGTGGCCTTTTTTAAGGAAGTGTGTCACTGGGGGAAGGCTTGAGGTTTCAGATCATGCTATTCCCAGGAAGCTCTCTCTACCTCCCTCTGTCTTCTGCCTGTGGGTCAAGAAGTAAGCTCCCAGGAAAGCATCATGCTTTCCTTCCTGCTGCCATGGTTCCAGTGATGATGGCCGTGGACTCACCCTCTGAAACTGTAAGCCCCTAATTATCACTTTCTTCTGTCTGTTGCCTGGGTTGTGTGTGGCGTCTTATCACAGGAAGAGAAAAGTGAGACAATGATCTGCTGTACACTGCTGCATTTGTTTGGTTTTGTCATTATTTCAGTTTATCGCTACCTGTTCCAAGTTGACAAATTAATTTTTCATGCATAATTATTGTCGGAAACTCATAGTATACATATGATTTAGCACTACCCCATATTTCAAACTTTTATAGTGCTTGGAACATATGGTCTGTGGGTGAAAGGCTACTAAACCATATGTTGTGATAAGTATGAAAATATTCTGATAATAGTTTCTGGTGCTACTAATGGAGGAAGGATATAACTACAGAACAGACAACACCTCTTATACAATTTAGCCTCTATTTTTTTCTGCAAATATAGTAATGTATAGAGGTGGCTAGGCTCTTCTGTTGCTCATAGCGTGAAAAGGAAAGTACCCTTCTGTAGGCTAGATTGTATAAATTTCAGGTATAAAGGTCTCCATCAGACACATCTTCATATATGTCTGTACAGAGACAATATACACATGCATGGACATAGAAACACACATCTTCCTGCAAGATCAGTAAGCACCTCTTATTACTTTTTTGCCGTTACCCCTTATTTCCAGTAGAAGAGCCTGGATCTGGCTAACTCAAGGTAAAGAGAACATTCCTGAGGAACACAGAAATCTCACAGAATCTATAGACAGGCTTGAAAATGGCTACTGAGCTGCTCTGAGGAGTGGTGAAGCTGAAATGATGGGAATGGCCTCAGTGCAAATGGTCAGATCAACACTTGTTGCTGGCACATGAGATGGATGGAACTAGCTGTCTCTGTTCTCTGAGTGCCGGACAATCAGGTTTCGCAGACCAATTGGCCTTGCCTGGGTAAAATCACTGGCGCTAGGTTACAACTTGACTGGATGGAGCACAGAATTTCAGTCAAGAGTGGGATCTATTCAGTAGAAAGATGCTCTCAGAGAAGTGGAAACACATCCAGGAAGGAAAGAAGGACTCCCAAAACAGTCACTGAGGTCACAGTGTAGTCCACACTGAGTAGAGAAGGAAGTGGGGGAAATTGCTTAATAGGATCTCACTACGTCCATGTTCTGAGACTTCAGCATTAAAAATCGGAGATTATGGCAAAATGCTCTGAACATGTCATTATGGTACATTTGTGAGAGAGGGCAATGTGTTTCGTGTGAGGAAGGGAAGGAAGTATGACTGGCAGAACTCAGAGCCAAATAGAGAGACCCACCCACACACACACCCCGGTATCTCTGCAATTCTCACTGTGGCAATTTTGAGCTAATTCAACGATTTCAGAATGCCAGGTAGTAGCTGATTTCTGAGAGACACAGAGATGCAGACCATTCATGTATATTTGGTAAAACTTGTCCAATTTTTTACCTTTATTTCTCTGGGGAAGCTAGGAATTCTATACTGGCAGCTTGACACTCCACTTTGTGAAATTTGCTTTCTGATGAGGAGGCTGACAGGTTCACGTTTCCCAGCCTTTCACTTCAGACTCAGGGGCTGTGGGCCTTAGCTCTTGGTAGTGATTGTTGTGCCGATCTTTCCCCTAAGCTTCGTCTTCTCTTAAAGTCAAACTGTACTTCCATGCCAGTCAAAAGTTGTCTTTGTATTCGAGCTTCTATCAACCTGCTCATTCGGTTTCCCCATTCTGGAATTTATCGAAAGTTGACTCCTTAAGTGGAATTCTTCACTGCTGATTTAGAAGCAGCTTATCCTAGAAACTGCGCAGCTAATACTCTTTTTAAGCCCTACACTTAAACTCCCAGAGGCTCAATATACTATGAGCATGGTCACTATCTGATAGAAGAGAAGGAGTTAATTACGAGCCAGGCCTAGACCTAGCCACATCTCATTAAGATGTCTGAGGGCATCAAGGAGGAAATGAAAAGAAAACATCAGAAAGCTAAAGATGAAAGGGAAGCAATACAATAATAAGGAGGAGCCTCTAATTTCTCGACTGTTGCAAACATTTTTCTTTAAAGAACCGACGTCTTATTTGGTTTCAAGCTGGCTTTGTCACAAAGCCATTAGTGTGGTGAGCCACAACCACTCAATAACAACAACAATCAGACTAGTACTGAGAAACATGATGCTAAATTAGATGGTGGGTATACTGAAATCTTATTTCCTAAACACTGGATAATATTGTGGATAAAGAGAAAGGGACACATTGCTGGAACACACAAATCCACATATAGAAGCATTCACAGACACACACACACTTATAAAATAGAAAAGTATAGGCGACTTCTAGGATTTAGAGATTTCCCTTTATCTCTCTCTTATTAAAGATGATCTTTACAAATGCCTATTAATTCCATAATCATCCAATCTCTTGACACAGAGAAATGGCAGTGAACATGTCATAATACTGGAAAAACATCCAGATACTAGAAATACAGAAAGCAGAGTAGATAGATCTACAGGAGGCTGTGAAGATCTCAGGGAAAACCCCTCTCTATAAAAGAGTAGAATCAAGGAATACCAGGGAGAGATTTATGCTGATTTACCTCATGACAATGTTTAGAAGATTGATAGAAGTATGATTATACGAAACATGTACATACAGACATGTATTATTAGTCATTAGAATATATCTTCATAAATTCATTGGAAGGGCTTCAAACTGAGAGATATTCTATAACTATTAACTAGTAGGAGAATTATTAAATAGTGAAATAATAGTGATTCATCAAAAGTATCCTTTAAATAGACAATATTACAACAAAAGAGAATGACACTAATAATGAACATTTTAATGAAGGGGGTGAATATTACCTAGAGTGATTGCGTCTACAGAGCATAGCTTTAGTTTAGTTTATAGATTGGGGAAAATATAGTCCCTTATAAAATCTAATCTACTCCCTAATTTTGTAAATGGGTTTTCATTGGGGTACAAACATGTCTCTAATGGGACCTGCTGTCCAAGAAAAATGTTTTCACAAAGGCTACAGGATTCACAATGTCTATTTACTATCTTGCCTCTTGGGGAGAAAAACTGTTTGCTGATCTTTACTTTAGAAAATCAGCATAATAAAATTAGTTACCATTTATTAAGCACTCACCATGGAGCCCAGCATGTCACATGGGTAATTTCCTCATAAAGACACTGCTATTCTACCCAATCAACAGAAGTGCTATTGAGTAGAAACTCCACAAGTTTCCATAATTAGTAGCAGAATCTCAAATTGCCAAATTTAACAAAAAAATAGTATAGGACATCTACTTCCATTTAAAAGTCTCAGGTATCCCGTGAGTGACTCCTTATGACCTGTGTGCCCTGTGCAAATCTTTCTGGACACACTTATACTAACAACTGGCTATATTTATGCAAATTTAAAATCTGAATGGATACCTTGGAATCCTAATCCCATGTCTCTATTTCCACCGTTCAGACTGAATATAGTCTTGTCTTAAGTAGCAGTGGGCTAATTTAAACAGGTTCAGGGTACAGGTTGTATTCTGTCCACTGGGTAACTGACCTGGGTTGTAGACAGAACAGGCCTTTCTCCAGTACCATGGAGCTTGGCTTTGGGCTGAGGAAATTAAATCAGATTTTGACTGTCTTCCATACTGTTTTCTTTTCTCCTTTCTCTGGTTAAACACCTGACCAGAAGCAATTTAAGGCAGGAAAGAGTTAAGCTGATTTACAGTTGAAAGAACTCATTGCTTCACCACAGGCAAGGCAAAGAAGCAATATGCCTGCCAGTCCCAATGCATCTGCACTCAAGGAGTGGAAAGTGAACCTGAAGTGTGAACTGGCTTACAAGCCTCAAGGTTGGAGCGCAGAGACCCACTTCCTCCATCTAGGCTCCACATTCTGGAGGTTCCACAATACCCTCCCAAAACAGCACCACCAGCTGGAGGTCAATAATTCAAGTACCCAGGCATATAGCAGACAGCTTTCACAACTAAAGCACCACAGATTTCTTTTTGAATTCTCCAAATTCAAAGTCTGGTATTGAGACAGTTTCTATGTCAGGAAGCATAGGTTAAGAGTCACTTAAATGCAAGTGGTAGTAAAAAGAGGAATATACCCCAACATTGAGGACTTCAGACAAGAGTATTAGCTTAATAGACTGGCAAGAGCCTTCCAGATTCTGGCGCAGCAGCGCTGAACTGCTAGTACTCAGTAGAGCTTTCAAAATTCTTTCCTTTGCATAATGAAAGTCTGGCCAGAGCGGTATTCTCCTTTCTCATCCGGACGTAAGGAGAGCTCACAGGACGCTCAACCCTGTTTTATAGACTCAAAGGTCCTGAGCTATATATATGGGCCTGACAAGAAAGAAAGCTCTGCCCAGCCTTTCTGTTCTTAGCAAGAGAGCCACAGATGTTGAAAGTAGGATATTGCAATACCCAGGCCATCAAGAGCAATAAAATTCAGCATGGACAAGCGCTTAGAGTTGACTTAGGGGTGTGGTATGTTGCTTTGGAACCATAAGCCTGCTCTAATGGATTATTTTGTACAAAGCAGCTTGAACGAGGCAAGTGCTAGCTATGGTTATTAGAGTCGTTACAGGCAATAGTCCATGAGTCCAATTACATGCAGGCAGTGCCCCAGACACTGATTTTGCTAATTGCTATCCCTCAGACTTGGAATTCCTTTTTATTCCAGTTGCATATTTTTTTCAATGAGAGGATGTGATTTCTACCATAATGGAGCCATCTGAAATATTAGCTGCTTCATGATATAATTGCTTACATTATGAATCATTTGCTGATTATTTTTAATGTAGCAAATGTAAAAGAAAAAGTATGATTCCTATTTAAAAATATAGAATGTGATTTTCTACATGCTTTTATCTCAGGTAATAATTAATGATTCTTGGCAATTTGAAATATATGTCTATGTACAAATATATATTTACATACATTCAACAAAGAAACTATGATGTGTCAAGCATGTGCTATATAATGAAGATGTTTAAGCCGATCTTGCTACCAGGCACTATTTACAATTAGAGACAGATGTTTACAAAATTGAATGTTAGGGCTTCAGCCACAAAGGGAACCCAAAATATATGGTTCCTAAAGAAGTCAAGATATGTTTCATGAAGAAGGTCCTGGCAACACTGAGTGTTGGAATTTAAGAGGTAATTTATCAGATGGACATAGAGAAGAGAAGGAGACAAGAACTCATGGTACCATTGAGGAAACACATTACGGGAAAAAAGGAAGAGAGCCATTGTGAAAAAGTGCATAATAAGACTGACAGACAGACTATAATTCATAGGCCCATTTATGTTGGAGGGAGGCTGTTAGTTTGTTCCTGGCTGCTCAGCCCTGAAATAATCACACAACATCCATATTATTTGCAATAGTGTTTGGCCTATAGCTTAAGCACATTTCTAGCTTGCTTTTATATCCTAAACTAACCATCTCCATTAATATGTGCATCACCACAAGGTTGTGGCCTACTGACAAAGTTTCAGATGGCTACAGCAGAGGCATCTGTCTATAGCTGCATGGCTTCTCTCTGACCCTACATTCTTTCTCCCAACATTCAGTTCAGTTTTCCTGCCTAGCTCTGTCTTTTCTGCCAAACCACTGGCTAAAACAGCTTTATTCATTAACTAATAAAATCAACACATATACAGAAGGACTTCCCACATCATCTCACCTATTCTGTCTAAATGAAAGGAAGGTTTTAATTTTAACACAGTAAAATTACATATAATAGAACAGCTATCAAGCAAGAATTAGAGTTACAATATTTATATCTAATTTGTCTTTTATCATAACTCAGGAAAACTATATCTATCTATTCTTCAACTCCATCAAAGACTGCAGAAGGTTATAATATTACCTAAGTAAACAGGAGGTGCATGGTAAGCAACTTCCAAAACTCTAGAATTGACAGAAACATCTGACTAACTGGACAGTCACCCGAAGTTCTTTGGTAACATTGCAGGCACTCCTATTCAGTCTACTGGCCCATAGTATCAATGGACTCTTCCATGAAGCAGGAAATTTCAAAGACAAGTCTACCTATATTGGCAGTTTGTTAGTAACTTTCTTCTATGTCCTGCAGAATGTCTGGCAGTCTCTTTCATGAAGGAGGAACCCTGAAGGACAGTCTCACCTTTTTTAGGCAACTTCAGCAGAAATTTTTCTGTGGGTCCTGTATGTCCAGTCCAGTTCATACAGCATAACATCAAGCAGTCTAGGCAAGAGCAGTTTATTTCCCAAATGGCTAACCAACCCCATAAGGATCCTCTTCAATTCCCATCATTCTCTTGAAGTAGATTGGTGCTACCAGGAGCAGATGTGTCTCATTGTCA
>LOJH01066063.1:0-10390 GCA_001685095.1 Ellobius talpinus | reverse complement strand
TATTAACCAATGAAAGTAACACATAGACAGATGACCCTCCTCCATCAAACCAGTCTAGATTTATTCTCTGGCCTTCATTCTCCACTTCTGTTCTTTTTTTTTCCTCTAGAGAAATAATCTACAAAGATTTAACTTTTCTTCTGACCTTGCTTTTATACTTAGAAACTTTGTTTTACAAAAGAGTTAACAATAATTTTAGAATTCTTTTTATAAAAAAGTACATCAAGCTGATATTTTATTTTCATTTTTATGTTACAGGTGAGGATCCAACACTCTAAACCATCTATAGTCAATGACTATTGGCTTTTCAAGCCTATACTGTCCTTTTTATAAGGGGTTTAGAGACAGGGTTTCTCTGTGTAACAGCCCTGGCTGTCCTGGAACTCACTCTGCAGACCAAGCTGGCCTTGAACTCACAGAGATCCTCCTGTCTCTGCCTCTCACGTGTTGGAATTAAAGACATGCACCACCAATGTCTGCCTAAGACTACACTGTCTTGATACTGTAATCCAAAATTTGTCTTGACTCCTTAATACTACTTAAAAACCTGCTCATCCTCTCTGCCTCTGTAAAACCACTCTGTTGGGATTCAAGCCTTTCTTGTCAGTATAAATTATTAGCTGGTGAATAACTTACGGAAAAGACCCACAAAAGTTATGTTATCTCAAATACCTTTTATCTGTGAGTGTAGTTCTGAAAACCTTGACTAACTATAGGTCTGACATATTCAAAAGACCTCTCTTTCTTCTCCCCTCCCTCTGTCTTTTTCTTTTTCCTAACTCTCTGCTGCTTTTAGAAAGAGGAGACTCTTGTACACATGTTTCTCCAGCATCTCCTTACCTCCTTCTGTACTGTATGTAACTCTAAAGGAGACAGAGAGCTTTCAGGAGGGCAATAGCAGTCTCAGCTAAGTACACTGTGCACTGAGGACAGAAGATCAGATTTCTCAGGCTAGGAACAATTCAGGATAACATAGGACCTCGAATAGGTCCATGGTACCAGAGAAGGATAGAATCTGAGGAGTTTAGGCAGACAGTCATTGCAAACACAGTCTGAAGTAGTAGAAACCAGGTAAGACATAATATATGTGAGGAACTTCATCTGTCAGTGGCAAAGGAACAATAACTGATGGTGCCTTGGGACAACGGGGTTTAATGACATCTAAACACAGTGATGTCTATCAGGCCCTAGTTTTAGCTCCACAACCATGAGTCAGCCCACCTGTAACTGCCTGTTCTTGTGTGGTGGGGTTGCTGAAGCTTTTATCTGCATTTGGATAACAGTGGAGGCACTGTGCATCTGCATGGAAAAAAAAACAATATGCTCCCTGTTGTGTTTATCCTCATTAGCTGAAGGCAGGAACTCTCCTGATTGTCTTAAGTAGCATTCTTTGTGAGTCCTCCCATGCAAGGGCGTATTAGAAATCACTCCCCTGTTTAAAATGATGTGCTATTCCATAGTTTGAAATATTACGTTGCTTCTAATTTTCAAGGCCTTCTGTCTCTTGGAGTCATACACTGAAATAAGAAAGACAAAAGGCTTCTCTTACTCCCAGCAAAAACACGTGTTACATTGCTTTTACTCATCGGGCGAAGGTACGAGGCTTCTTTGTTGTTCACCTGACATCTGGCTCCTGCGAGCAGACTGCCCACCGAACACTGCTGTAAAACCCAATTCCTTGTGCCTCCCAAAGCCAGGGCAGCGGGCAAACAGCCCCAGACCCAGGCAGAAAGGAAATAGGTCAGAGCTTCCTTTGAAGACCTGTGCATTCTGCAGCAGGCCTCATCGTATCTCGGAAGTGTTTCTGCAGCCCTGTGGGAGGACAGCGCCTGCTGGGATTCCGTAGATTGCTTCACAAATGCAATTTGGATTCGTTTCCCTTAGAACTGCTTGGGAAGAGCCTTCCTTCTCTTCCTCCAAACACAATATGCATTTTAAGGCATCACGTAATTAGATCTGTGTATTAATCATTTAGCACTTGAGGAGTTGGGTATATTTTTTTCCGGGTTTGACTAAATTGACTACAGAGGGCCAGGGAAAGAGGGCATGATTGTGAACCCCCTGCCAGCACAGTTCAGCTAGGTTCATTAGGACTGAGGAGTAATGGAGCCTCAGGAAGATGTCATTAAAGCACAAGAGCTAGAATACATAATGATGCTGATTTAAAAGGGAAAAAAAATCAATGCTGCAAATTTTATCTGGGTGACCAATTATAGTGGGAAAACAAAATAATCGCAGAAAAATATAAGCAAATAAGAACACAACTGTTCTAACAATTGGGCAATTCCTTCATCATGATGTTCATACAAGGAAATTAACAGCCATAGAACAGAAAGAAACTCCAACAAGGGGAGCAAGAACTAAAGCCAATGACCTTCTACATCTCTGGTATTTGCCTCCCCCATCCCTTAAAGGCTCAGTACCAAAGAGTCTTTATTTACCCTATAGCTAGGTTGTGGGATTAGTCATTAGTTAGCCCAAGTCTTCCCTAGCCACTGGCTTTTACAGTCTATCCACCCACTCTTCCAAAATGATCCTTAAACCCTGGGGAAAGAGGATGTTATTGCCTATACAAGACTTGTGCATGATCAAGCCAGTCAATAGTCCAAAACAGAGGGGAAGTAGTTCATGAGCCCCAACCAAGGTGAAGAGGTATTGATAATTGATGACTTTTAGTGAGGGGAGGGGTCAATTTTCTTTAAGGGTTGTCTCCTGATATATCAACCATGCTGCATGGGAGAGCTTTACATGTATGAGTGTATGGGTAGCACAAATTGAATCACTGGGTTATAGAAAAAAGGACGTTGGGAAAGGGTGAGTTGGTGTTAGATCTGAAAGGAGTTAGGGGAAAGAATGGATGAATATAATCAAAATACATTGTAGGTATATATGAAATTCTAAAACAATAAAAACATTGTATCAAAATTACTTGGTTATCAGGCAAGGCTTCCTGAGGTGGGACTGGGACACCAACCAACCATAAAACCTTCAGCCTAATAATACCTATTGTGCCTGCCAGATGTACTAGGACAATGGAGGTGCAGAACTTGCAAGTGGCCAATCATTGGCAGGTCTAAACTGAGGCCCACACCACAAGAGGAAACCCATACCCTACACTGCCTGAATGACCAAGGGACCTCAGGCTGGAAAGCCTAGAGACTTAGAATAGAAATTAAAATCAATAAAATGATTCCTAATGCTATCCTTATATACTTATAGATTGGAGCCTAGCCCAATTGTCAGCAAAGAGGCTTATGCTGGCAGCTGATGAAAGCAGATGCAGGGACCCAGATACAAACATTAAGTGGAGAGAGTACCCAAACCAGAGATCTCTATCAGCTCGAACAAGAAAGGGGTGAGAGGAAGAAATGTAGGAGCCAGAGAGGTAGAGATACAGGAAAACATGGCCCACGGACTTCAACTAAGCAGGGTTCATAGAGGCTCACAGAGACTGAAGCGACAATCATGGAACAGGCATGAGCTCACACTAGGTTCTCTGCATGTGTGCAATGGTTGTCAGCTTGTTGTTTTGTGGAACTCCTAACAGTGGGAGCAGGGGGTATCTCTAACTCTTTCGTCTGCTCTTGGGACCCCTTTCCTCCTATTTTCTTGCCTTGCCCAGGCTCGGTATGAGAATTTGTGCTTAGTCTTAATGCATCTTGCCATGCCACGTTTGGTGGTTATTCCTGGGATGCCTGGTCTTTTATGCAGGAAAATGGAGGAGGAGAGGATTTAGGGAAGGAGAAAAGGGGCAGGCCTGGGAAGGATGGAGGGAGAGAAAACTGGGCTCAGGAAGAATTAAATGCCAAAAAGAAAAAATAAATGAAATACTTGATTATACCATGTTATACAATGAAACATCGTAACATCTTTCTACTTTTCATTTTCCCAATTAAATGGTTGGTTGAATTTTCAGTTACGCATTGTAGAATTACCTGGGAAGGGATGCTCAGAGAGGAATTGTCTAGATTAGCTTGACCTGCAGGCATGCTAGTGAAAGATTTTCTTAACTGATCTTTGGTGGGAAGCAACTTGAACGTGGGTCTCAACATTTCATGGAAGGAAACCTAGACGGAAGGAAGGGTAAGAGGAAGCTGAAATGCGCATGCGCTCATTAACTGCTTACTCTGCTTTTGATTGTGTGCTAAACATGAGCACTCACTCATTAACCCCTTATTCTTTGCTCTTGACTGTGAGCTGAACATGAGCATGCATTCATTAATTCATTACTCTTTGCTCTTGGCTGTGGCTATAACATGACTGACCAATTGCTTTGAGTTCCTGTTACTTTGACTTCCCTGCAATTGCAGACTGTTTCTTGGAATTGTGAAGCACCCAGATCCTTTCTCCCTTATGCTGCTCCTATTAGGGTATTATATCACAGGGACAGGAAGAGAAACTGCTTGTGTCTTGGGTTGGTTTGAATGAGAGTGGCCCCCAAAGACTCAAAAGGTTGGATGGTCAGTCTCCTGTTGGATTAGGAGTAGTTCGAGGATTGGAAGAGGTGTGTCACTGGAGGCAGCTTTGAGGTTTGCTGGCCCTGTCCCTCTCTCTGTTTCTGTCTCATGGTTGTAGATCAAGACATAAGGTCTCAGCTGTTCCTTCACTCTGTCATCATGGACTCTCCAACCATCTGAAATCATAAGCCAAATTAATTTCTTTTATAAGTTACCTTGGTCATGTTTTTTATCGCAACAATATTAAAGTAACTAAGACAACTTCTACCTTTTTCTTTTCCTCCCTCCCTCCTTCCATCCCTCTCTCCCCTGTCCTTCCCTCCTCCCTCCTTACCTTCTTTCCTTCCTCCCTTCCTACCTTTCTTTCTTTTTCTTTCTTCCTTTCTCTGTGTGTATACTTCTTTTTCTTTTGAGTACAGAAAATGCATAAATGCTAAAGAAAAAAATCAAGACATGGTTATAACTAGCTAAGTAACAATTAAAGTTTGGATATAAAATTTCCAGTACAGATTCATGTGTTTGAACATTTGATTCTCAACTTGTCATGTTTGAACCTTTGAGACTGTGATCAGGTTGGTGAAAAGGAGTTGCTTCTGAAAGTGGAACTTGATAGTAATGACAGTTACTGATCCTAGCCCAAGCTCATTGTTTCCTTATGCACCAGGACTGTGGCCGCATGCCATTGCGATGAATGCTGAATGCTGCCATGGCTTCCTCCTTGTGATGAACTGAAACTGAGCACAAATAAATCCTTCTTCAAGTTTCTTCTTTCAAACCCTTGTTCACAGCAACAAGGGAATGGCAATTAAAGTAAGAAACTCTGGGAGTTGGTCTCTCTACGCACTAAAACAACTTGTTATACTTGTAAGAACTACCAGAACCAAACAGTTCAGGATGTGGAGCCGCACTGCACAGAGGAGTGTCTGTTAAGAAAGAGGCCCTTTATGTTGTGACTGTAGTTGAGTCATCCTTTCTGCCACACATAGGAATGGGTCACCATGAAGATGGTGGTGTGGCCAGTATTGCTTCTGTAACTTTCTGGTCCCAATGCAGACAATAAAGACTTTGTCCTCAAAACTCTCAGATTGCATGCTTTTATCTCAGAATACAACTAGGCAGCTGGATTAAGGAGGAGCCATTGTTTTAATTTTCACACCCAGGAGCAGCTTCCCCAACAAAGTCATTCTCTTTCCTGTGGGATTTAGGCATTTGAGGAGATCTATAGCAGTTCACCAACCACACAGATCAGAACAGACTTCAGTGACCACACGGGACAAGGAGTGCAGTCTTTGCAAAGATGTCGGGGGTCTGGGACTTACAGTTCAGGTGAAAAAGTGCTTACCTATCATGCAGGAGAATCTAGACTCAATCACTAGCAACACACACCACATCATATACACATCACACACACACACCTACCACACACACACAAACCACATACCACATATAACACATACCACATCATATACACAACACACACACCAAACACACACCCTACATACATATGCACACACCGTACACACCCACCACACACAAATTACATACCACACACAAATTACATACCACACACAACACATACCACAAACTACAAATATCAACTACACACAAAACACATCACACACAAAACACATCACACACACCATACCATACATACCGTACCACACACACCACATACACACATCACATACCATACACCACAAATATTCACTACACACACATACACACCACATGCACACACACACCATACACACATACCACACACACCAATACCACACACCACACACCACATACACATACCATAAATACCTTACACACATACCACATACCACACACCACACACATCACATGCCACATGCCACATACTCCACACAACACACATACCAAATACCACACACCGCAAATACTCACTACACATACACACCACACACACACGAAAGCTATACACACCACACACTACACACACAAAAGCTATACACACCACATACTGCACACCACACACACCACACATACCATAAACACACACCACACACACACACACCTCATACACCGTACACCACATACCATAGACCACAGAGCACACAGCCATACATGTCCCATACCACACACCAAATATACTCACCACACACCACACACACAGCACACCACACGCACCATGCGTCAAGTACACACATTCCCCAATATGCACCCTTGGAATGAAACCTAAAAGCAAATGGTTTTCTGACAGCCGAGAAGAGTAGGAGTCTGATTTCCAGCACAAACTTGCTTGTATTATTCCTAGTTTTCAGTCAAATATTACTAGACACACAAGAAAATGGAAGTATGCCCCATTCATTGTAAAGAAGGGAAACTGACAAAAGGAATCACTGGAGAAGCTAGACTTTGGGTTTACAAACAAGAGCTTTCAATGAACTATTTCTGCTCAAGGAGCTGAAGTAAACTGGAAACAAAACTGTAACTTATCTGGAGAATAGTTTGAGTAAACCAAGGTTTATTAATAAAGAGATTGGAATTCCAAAAAAAGAAGCAAACAGAATTTCCAGAGATGAAAAGTGCAGTAGTCTAGTTTCATGCTTTTTCTTTTTTTAATCACTAGCCGGTACAAGAATGCATGCATTGAATAACAGTTTAAGAATCGGTGAGCTTAAAGATGGGACACTTGAAATTAGCCAGTCAGAAGAGCAGCAGTAAAATCATGAAACATAACAAGGAGCCCTGGTGCCTGGGCTAATTGCATTTGTGTCATGATAATATATCCTGGGCAAAAGCAACTTAGAGGAGGGAGGGGCATTATGCTCCCAGTTCCAGATACAGATCCGTACAGCAAGGGAGTTACAGAGGCAGAAAGTTAGTGTCACATCTCCAGTCAAGAGCAGAGGGAGAAGAGAGCATTCTTGTTTCCTTTTTAGCTATCTCTTGTTTTATGTAGCTCAGCATATCCACCCTCACATTAGTCAACAATCCCACATTGATCAGTGTGACTCTCCTACATTGATCAACAATTACTCTCCCATAGACATACCTACAGGTCAACTTGATCCAGAAAATCCTTGTATTGAGGATGGCTTCTCAGGTGATTCTAGGCTGTGGCAAGTTGACAGTTAAATATTCAGCATTATAGCACTTATGAGACACTATTAACATAGCAAAGTTTACATGAGTAAGTACCAGAAAGAGAAGAGAAAGAAAACGTGTTAAAAAGAATAACTGAAGAAATTATAACTGACCTTCAAAATTTGATGAAAGGCGCTAATTATATAGTCAGGAAAGCTCCAGAAACTTCAACAGGAATCTATACTTCAAGCAGAACTACCAGGAGATACATTTTAATTGAACTGTCAAAATCCACAGAGAAAGAGCCCTGAAAACAGGAACAAAGAATTGACTTTTCATAAACAAGGATTTCCCTTCAAATTAAGTCAGTTTCTTATTATTAACAACAATAAATTTATGTTTGTCAATAGCTCATAAGTGCCCTGTTCATCTTTTTTATAATAGCCATTGTAACAAGGGAGGTGCTAGCTCATCATGGATTTAATTGGCATTTGTCTGATGAATAGTAATGTTGACCATGATTTCATGTATCTGTTGTCTTCTTTTGAGCAATGTCTATCGAGGCTTTCTGCTTATTTTTAATTGGGTTGTTTGTTTCTACATTATTGAGCTATTTGAGTTTCTTATGTAGTGTTATCAACTACTTTACAAATAAATGATTAGAGAATATTTTCTCTCTGTTGATCATTTTCTTTACTGTGTAGAATCTTTGTGTGTGTAGTGTATGAATGTACAAGCTTCTATATGTGTGTAGTGCATTGTGTAAATGATTATATAGGGAAGTGTAGTATAAGTATGTACATGTTTATATATGTGTGTGTAGTGTATGTGTGTACATGCTCATGTTTGGGTGTGTAGTATATGTGTGTACATGCTCATGTTTGGGTGTGTAGAGTCCAGAGGTCGATGCCAGGTATCTTCTTTAGTTACTCTCAATCTTACTCTTTGAGGCAGGGTCTTACACTAACCTGGAGCTTGCTGACTGATAACACTGGCCAGGGATTTACCAGGGAATCGTTGACTTTACCTACCAAGTTCTAGAATAGAAGGCATATACTACCACATCTGACTTTTATGTGGGTGCTGAGGATTCAAACTCAGATCCCCTCGATGCACTGCAGGCATTTTACCAACTGAGTTATGTCTTCTGCTCACACCACCCCTGAATCTTGTATTCTTTGATATAGTCTTTACATTCAGAAGAAAATGAGTTCATATTTCATCAAGAAATTTATTTGTAGGCACAGTCTATTCCAATTAACACTTTGGGAACAGATGCTCACATCAGAAACTTACTCCAAAAAAAATCAGCTGGCCTTTAATGTGCATGGCCAGAGTTGGCTACATCAGGTGTTTCAAGATTGTGTTTGTTTTGATGCTTGGATATAGTCTGGGGCTTCATGCATGCTCAGCATACACTCTACCACTGAGCTACATCCCCAGGCCCTCACTTGTCTTTATTTCCATCAATATTGGACACTTTACAAATAGTGTGATGGAAAATAGCAATACTAATGAAATCCATTAAAATCATGCATTCATGCTGTATTCTATACAAGCAGGTCATACACATAGAAAAATCCTTTCCATTTGGAATGTTGTATTCATTCTATACACAGTTGTGGACAAGGTTTTCCTTTCAAGATCCCTTATTCATTTTATTCTGATAAAGGATAGCTTATCCTGCTTAGGAAGAAATATTATCTGTGCAGGCCTAATCTTCTTAAATAAAATTTTATCCATGTGGCTAGGAACTTGATCTCTAAATACCTTTTAGTATAGTTTCTATAGAATAAAGAAGTACTCCAAAGCTACAGAGAAACCCTGTCTCGAAAAACCAAAAAACAAGAGAAGTAGTAAATGATCATAGTATTTTTTGCTTCCTAATGCTGACTTCAGAGTTTTACAAAATAATCTAATACTCTAATATTAAAAATTTGTTCTGACAGAACACAGTAAACGTATATGGACATAAATGCATGTATCCATATCTCTATGTGCATAACATGTTTGTGTAATCATAAATAAGAAAATACATATATATGTTCTCTTTACCTGGTATGTATATAATACAATTATAACTAATCATATGTAATATGATGCCTGTATATATTGTTTTCTTTTTCTATTACTCCACCAAGGAAAAAGAAGTATGGTAGATGCTGGTGATTTGACAATCAAAGAAAAAACTGATCATAAAGGTTCAGCTTTTGTTCCTTGTATAGATATGAGAAGAAAAGGAGAAAAAAGTCAAAGGCTTTGTAAGAGAGGTAACACATGTAGCAATATTTAAAATTTGGGGTCATTAAAGCATCAAAGTGATCATGGTGCGTTTACCATAGATGCTTTGCTCTCCAGTTAGTTTTCAATGAGAAACTTCTCACAGGCAATTCCCTGAGATCGTGTCTGTTAGGTTTTTCTTAAAATGAGCCTCTCCACTGATGCAAATAATTCCAATCAGGCCAAATTAGACAAAATAAAAGATGTCCATGTTTAACGCAATGCTCCCTGGTGGCATCGGGAAAGCATGGTGAGGAAATGAGAGAGAAAAGGGGAGACCACGCAAAACCCGGAGACCACATGCACAGTCTCTGGGGGCAGTGTAAGTAGCCTGTGGGGGTGGTCTTGACCTTCCCTGGGGAGTGGTTACTGTTTGGCGGGACTTTTTGACCTTCCCTGGGAGGGTTCACAGTTTGGTGGGGTTTCTCAGAGGTGGAGTTTGGACTAAGGCAACTCTCAGGTGAGAGGGTTTGAAATGGAATTCCTGCCCAGTATTCCAAAGATGGGTGCCAGGTGCTGGGATGAGGCCCCCGACTACAATATTCCAGTCTTGTCAGCCATGTTCAGAGAGTCCGGATTAATCACATACACCATCAGTCCAA
>LOJH01066060.1:0-10390 GCA_001685095.1 Ellobius talpinus | reverse complement strand
TGTGTGTGTGTGTGTGTGTGTGTGTGTGTGTGTGTGTGTGTCTCTGTGTGTGTCTGTGTCTGTGTCTGTGTGTGTCTGTGTATCTGTGTGTCTGTGTGTCTGTGTGTATGTGTATGTATGTGTGTATGTATGTAATCAATGGTTGATGAGGGAGGGAGAGACATTTTCTTTAGTGATGCAGACACAGGTAAGGTGACTTACTCCTCTCAACAAACTCTCCTACTTGTTCATTGGGTCACAAGTAAGGCATGAAAGTAGGTGTGATACTGTTGGAAAGAAGAAGAAAATCAGTGGGACTGGAAGGGGACAGGAGAGGGTAACTAGGAGGAAACCCACAAACACACACACACAAACACACACACACACACCCCTATGATAATAACTAAGCCCATAAGCCAGTATAATTGATATATTCTAACAAAGTATTTTTAAAAGGAAGCTCAAAGATTCATATAATTGAGACTCAATGTCTGAGCTATGCTCCCAGACCCCTTTCAGGGAAAAAGTACATTGGACAAGAATGTCTTCTAGACAATTAAGTAGCATAACCTTATGTAATCAAGCATGATGATTTCCCTAGGGATTGAAAATAATTTGGATTTAGTAGCAAATTCCTTGTGTAGAATATAGTTTTTCTTGTTTCTGCATAAGTCTCTATGGAGGTGATGGTTCTGTGATATAGACGGGCATTAGTTACTTTAGTTTAGTAGCACAGTGACATTTTTATATTTATATTTGATAGTAAGGGAAGAGATCCACTTAACTTTTATTGAGGTAGACTGGATATAAGCAGGTATCATTGTTGACTGAATACCAGAGCCCAAAATTTCATGTACTATACTGAATAGGCACAGTGAATGGAAAGACTTTCCAAACACTGTTGAGATTGAATATTCAATTTATTATTATAGCTATCAGGATTAAATTTGATTAAAAATATTGAAGTTGCTATCCCTGAAATACATTGGTGGAAACTTGTATAAATTACACTGAGAATGATCATGCCATTTCAGACATATTTTCACTAAATAATCTCTTAGAAGGCTTGATTAAGGTGGTTTGTGTGGCTCTTTAACATATTCCTGATGAAATTATGTCTTGTGCTTCTAAAACCTGTTGAATAATATCATTTTTTCAATCTCCTAACCCACTGCACTCTCCTTTTGAAGACCTTGGGGTAAAACTCAATATGAGATTGTCCTTTGTAGGAAGAGTCACACATCTTGTATCAGTTTTCACACTGTAGAATGTGTGCTAATACTTCTAAAAGAGGAGCTCCAAACCGTCAAACCTCAGTGCTTTTGTGAGACTGCTATTTGTAAGCAAGTGGATTGAATTAGTCAGGGTCAGACAGAAGTTGGAGTGAATCCCCAGGGACGAGCATGAGTGGCAGGGAGAAGCTATTGGGGTGCATAGCCTTGGGAAATAAGAAAACAGATCTTTGAACTGTGCTTGCTAAACAGACCTCTCTGGACATATCACTTAAGAGTGACTGGACAGTGAATTAAAATGTCTGCCTTTGTATTCCCCCCAAATGACTGTAACACAATGAGCTAATGTGAATTCTTTTGAGGGGAGTTCTATATGGCATATTTTCTACTCTACTGAAGTCTCTCAAGCTCAGGACAAGATATTTCAGTTGTGTGACTGCATTGTGCATGTTGTCACAAAATGAGGTGAGGAAGAAATATTGCTCTTTAAAAGTTAGTGAACCATGGGGATTTTACTTGGAATTGTAAAGAGTTCAAGCTAGTCAAGGAAAGAAATGGCAGATGGACAACTTGAAGAAGGTTCAGGCAATGTATGAAAGACATAGGCATTGATCTCAAAGGGCTTTCTTTTCAGAGATGCACAGCCCTTGCCTTGGTGACTTCAATAGGTGGTCAAGAAAATATCCGTGTTATTACTTTGGACTTTTTTCTGAATACAGTTTCCACATCTATCCTCCAGACAAGTTTATAGCTAGCTACACAGAGCACATAAATTGTCTTGAAAAGACTCTAAATGGTTAAATTTGATCAAACAAACGGTTACTTTGGGAACTACTCATTAGCATCCAGTTACTGAGCAGAAAACTGCCTGAATTAAGTTGCTTGTTTCCAAACACCTGTTTGAAATGTAGCATATGCAGACTAAAAGAATAGAATTTTCTTTTTTAGGGACAAAAATCTTAGACTTTAAAAAAATGAAGAGTAATTACTAAAACATTTTATGTCCCTTTAAAGATGATATACTTCTGGATGGTATGCTTTTAGTGTATATTTTGTATGTATGGAAAGAATAAATCATTTCTCTATAAAAAATCTCCGTTCTATGAACTCAGCAGTATTGCACACTGTTTATTTCCTCATTTTGATATTTAACTTTATTTTGGCTAATAAAATCTCTGAGTTCCAATTTATCTACTTATCATGGAATAGTTCTTTTCCATGCTGAAGTTTAGTTGTCCTCTCCATGTGGACCATCCATCACAAATTTAAATTTATTAAGCTAAAATATTTACTTTTTCAGTTATACTAGCTACGTTTTAAGTGATCAGTAGCTACATATACCCAGTAGCTACTATACTTGACAGTATAAATGTAGAGTTTATCTCATCATCAGAAAATTCCCATTTTATGCTAAGGTATCCTTGATAGATATCCAGCCTTGATGCCTCTCTAGGGCCTCAGATTTATAGCAGCACTTGAATATTTCCATCAAGATGCCTCATAGTTCTCATATTATTTTTACCAACTCCTTTCCTGAATGTTCAGTTACCACCTGGAACACAAAAATAAAGAAGCTCATCTTTATCCCTTGTCAAATGGAGAGCCATCGAGAATTTTGAATGTTCTCAGGTGATTAATTTCAATATTAACAGTTCTTTATGGAAGATTCTTAGTTTCATTTGCTGACTTACAAGTTGAGCAATTCCTTACAATGACTTGTCACAAGCTCCATTCTCTCTCATTACCTCTGCCCCTAAATTAACTTCAAATACTAAATGCAAAACAAGTCTAACAAAGCAATCATTGTGATAGGAATGCCACAGATTGCTTGACACTTCCCAATCTCTCATTTATTTGGATTTCTAAATCAACATAACTAAATTACAAATTAATTCATTAGTACAAACAATAAGAAATGAGGTCAGGATTATTAAGAGGAAAATAGACAAGGAGATGAATTGATCCACAGGCAGCTATACAGGTTGATCCCTGAAACTCAGCAAAAGTAGGTCACCCCCACTCTCTTAATTACATGCCCACAAGCTTTATTCTGTCAGGTCTGGAAATCTTGAGGCTTATTTCTACACAGTGTAATTATGTTTCCATATCTGATAGTGTCCAATTTTGAAATGAAATAAACAGTAGGAACTATTAGCAAGTGGAGCCACCAAATTACATTCATTAAGCCATTGTTCGATTATGAAGTGCAATCCTCCAGTGACCCCAGAAAAGCAAAATTTCAGTTTACAATTAAGGATCTGTGATATTCAATAAACATATGTACAATTTTGGAAAGAATTTATTGTTTTGTCATCTGTTAAAGAGAATATAGATCCAGAAATGGCTTAAACAAAGAATAATTACACTTGGACGAAAAGAAGCTGAATTCACCTTGATCCAAATTGGGTTAATAATTATCTACCATAATGCATTATAATGATCCTTTGGATTTATAGTTATAAACCTTCAGAAGGGTCTTAATGTTATTTTC
Organism: Ellobius talpinus; assembly: GCA_001685095.1. NCBI lineage: Eukaryota > Metazoa > Chordata > Mammalia > Rodentia > Cricetidae > Ellobius > Ellobius talpinus. The sequence continues at coordinate 6,688 of LOJH01066060.1, read as the reverse complement.
AAGTAACAGTAAAGTAACAAGCAACATGCTTTCTACTTCCTTCTCTGCAACACAGAGGACAATTCTCTACTGAATCCCTAGTATACTTTTATTATAGCTATTTCTCATGTTTCAAAAAAATCTCATCTCTATTGCATTATACAGCTCTCATGTTTTAAGCTTGACTCCCTAGCTTTCCTACATTCTACACAGCTGAAGTGAGTTACCTCTTAATCAGACTGGAAAAAAAAGTCTGATGAATGAGTTTTGATTCTGATAGTTACTAGCTATGTGAACTCAGAAAAGTCACTTATTCTTTGGACCTGACATGTCTGTCTGTGTCACAGAAGTGATATTGCCAACCCAGGACAATTAATGTATCAGCATACAAATGAGCTAATAAATCCAAAGCTCTTTCAACATGAACTAAGCATAAAGACACCTGATTCTGTTGACATTACTTGCATTTTAAAAGGCACTCTCATAAGCATAGCTCTGTATACATGATGACAACACAGGCATGACTCTTTTTTCACACATTGTCTTTTGATTTGCATCTGGAACCTGGATCAGTTTTATTTTTGGAAATTATAATCCTGTATGCATTAATTTCCCTATTTTGATTCTTGAATTGTGAGTACCACAGTTTTAGACTCTGCCCAGGCATATATTACAACAGAGTTGGTAAAGGTTTCATCTAGGTATTGGGTGTGAAAATGTGAATGTAATATTTCAGACTGTTGCAGTCTACTTGACTACTCATATAGGAAAGTGAGTCAAATAGATTATCCAGGAAAATAGCCACAGTGTAGTTATCAGGTTCTGCTCATCAGCATTTTACCATCTAGAATAAAATCCTAGCACATAACAGGTAAATAATGAACATTTTAATTGTTCAAATCTCAATGTCTGTGCCTATTGTATATCAAATTACTTGAAGTCAATTGACTCTGTCTGGTCACTGAGCACATTTAATATAGTTTTATGCCTCATCCTGAAAAATGGCTTATTTTTTCACTCATCCTCTTTCTCCTCCATCAGAGACAGGACACTTATAATTTATTGTGACCTCACTTTCAAATCTCCAATGAAATAAGATGGGAAGCATATTTTAGATTTTGATTTCCTGTTAGCTTTGTTAGCTTTCAGAACAGCTGCCATTTTGGATTGCTAAATGGCCTTCTAATTTCCATTTCACGCCTTGTGCCTTGTCTCTTGTCAGTTCTACAGGACTGTCAGAGTCTATTTACTAACCTTGCCTATCTACTCCTTCAGAACTCTTCAGCCTGGTTCTTTCTCCTGCTCTGTATTCTGCTCACTTCTCCACTACCTCACAGGCCTCAGCTGCAACTGAAGAGTACATGTGAAATTTGGAGCTACGCTCCACAATACATACATTAATGAGAGATGCCCCTTCCTTCCTGAATCTGTGTCATTTTAAATATTAGCTGTCTATTCTCTATTAAAATAATTTACCAACAATTAAAAAATCAACTCCATTTCAACAAAGCCTATATAAGTTCAAGTTACACAAGTCACATTTAAGTAAACATACTTGGGGGATAGGGAACGCTTGCTGCAGAAAAAAGAAGTGGCAGAACACCTAGTATATCATTTATCTTCTGATATAAATTTGAGTGTTCTGTCCTTTTCTGTCCAAGTTTTTGCTCTGAAAACATTTTCAAAGACGTGTATTATCACACAAATAATAGTGACTCACTGGCTGTTAATAAAGTTTGAAGATAAATAAATGCATTTTATCATATAACAACTGGCATTTTGGGGATAAAAATAATGTATTCAGTAAATAAATTTCACACAGCCTGACTAAGCACTCCTACAGACTATTCAGATCAATATTTGATGAGAATATATCAAAGCAAACTTATTGCTATGAGGAGCCACTGCTGTCTTTTGATTGAAGTTAATGAAGCAGACACATTAGTGTAAAGCACTTGCTGGATGCATTTGAAATTTGTTCTAACTACCACTAGGGCTGCTAATGGAAGATGGTAATTATTGTCCACATAATTCTGAAATGATTAGGAAAATGGACACTTTTTGAATCATGTTATTAAAATGTAGGTCTGTTAACAGAAAAGTTTCTGGACATGAGTTGGTTTGACACAGTGCAGCACAGGAAGTAAAATGTGGCAGTGACAGAATTCTGCACATCCCATCACAGCAAAGACACTGTAGCCATCCTGCAGCTTGAGGCATGCTTTTGCTTCATCCATGTAAAGGAAGACAGCAGATTTAAATGCATCTCTTGGATGCTTCCCTGAAGGCATAGATAGATCACTGCATTGACAAGGACTTCCTAGGACTGAAGCTGTTCAGGGCATTTACTTCCATCTCTGAATAAATCAGGGTAGAACTGACAGTGCCAGACAGGTGTGTCCTGCTCCCAACATCAGGCTGGGGCACAGCGGATTCGCAGTCAGTGCACTCTCCTGATGGAAACATGAGAGAATGCTAAATGTTGTGTGCATGAAAGAGAAGATGAATGGCTCCTGGAAGCTTATTGTCAGTTGTGAGACAAGACTCCCTCCCATAAAAGACAAGAAGATACTTAAAGAAAGGGATCCTGGGACAGCATTAATAAAGAATAGACAACCTAATAAGAAAACATGATCTCCAAGGACCAGAGCATGTGCATACTTTCCCAGTCTTTTTAAAATGTCTTGAAAATAATTTGTAATTGCAGCTTGTCTGATCTGAAATGAAAAAAAGAAGCAAAAAGTGTGGGGAGAGAAAGCCTTACAAAAGAAAGGCCTGCTCAGAGTGTGTATGAGAAGGCAATTTCTTTAAAGAGAGGTGGCTTCTTGGGAAAAAAGTGTACAACCAGTAAAACTTGCTGCTACTGGTGAATCAGAAAAGGCTTGGTGCAAAGTTCCTGAAATAGAGGGTTAAAGCTTGTATTAATCTTTACAAACTTCTCAAAAATTCTTTATAATGCGAGAAGAACTTCTGTCTTTATGACCTCAGTTCTTTGAATAGCTACCCTGTGAGAAATGGGCAATGGGAATTCTCCTTCTGATTTTAAAGACAAGGACATGATGTTCAAAGGTCTGACTTGCAGCCTAGTTCTCCTATTGTGACAGCACTTGAAGAACTATACTTCATGCTGCTATTATAGGAGCTTTTGGGTCAAGGGAATCCTTTGTAACCTATGTTAAAGCCCGATGTCTATCCGCAAACACCAAAGAGAGAGAGACCATTAACAGTGAGAGAATCAAACCAGGCACCTGATTTGTTTGTTTGCTTTCCTCACTGGCCCTGCAGGTCGTAGAGGAGAAAGTACAAACCTTGAAACTTGATATGTTTGACTTCTTCAGATTTGATGTTTCACTCTGTGTAAAAAATCCTCTACTTTACCAGGCAGAGCTCCTAACCAGTGTTTAAAACCACATTCTTAAAAATAAATGCTCGAGTACTTATTTTTGCTCTACTCTGCATTTTGGAAGACCTCCTGTCTCTTCACTTTGACAAAACCCTGTTACTGTGCTGAGCAGACATAAATCTCACTGGCTCCGAGGAGCTTCTACTAGTGGTTCATCCTATGGAATATAGGCCCATTCAGAGTCAATGCCATGCTTTAGATCTCTAGTGATCTCGCTGACAAGAGCAGTCACAACTGATTAGATTGCAAGAGACAGAAATTGAACTTGGCTTAGAGNAGAGAGAGAGAGAGAGTAAGAGGAGAGGGAGAAAGGGTGGGTGGGCATGGGAGAGGTGAAGAGATGTTACAGGAATGCTATTGATGAATTTGTGCATTAAGAAAGTGAGGACTGTCAAGGACAGGGCATTGGGGATATTTGGTAGCAGAGTAAAACTCTGCTAGTAATCTATTTCTCACTGATCTCTGTTTTTCTTTGTCTGGTGTCTTCTTTCTCTCAAATTCTTTTGGGCACCCTGGTGGTCAACAATCCCTGCTTTCAATATTTCAGAAATTTTAGAGGCTAATTTCAACCATTTCGTTCACTTCGTTTCAGCTGATTCTAGGGGATTATACCAATTGGCCTGCTTGGCTTATGTAGCTTTCCCTAGAAATACCTGGTTACTGAAGGCAAAAAGAAATTAACCTTAATCCTAGGGGAAACTGTGGATATTTTACTCTGTACCATTTCTAGAGCCCAGAAGAAATTCCTGTGAATCCTGTAGGCCTTCTTAGCTGTTCTCTATCACATTGTTTCTAGTGAATTGCTTCTCCATTCTGAAAGTATCTTGCCTTTTCTAATAAATGATTTTGACAGCTCTTGGAGAACTGAACCTAAGAACACACGACATGTTCTTCTCAAGTTTTCATAAATTGTATGATATTTCTGTGCAATTTAATTTATTTCCATGCTAAGCAAGTGCCTTTTCTGTGCTGAGTTTATGTCCCATGTTGTAGGTAACATTTGCTATCTGCTCCAACTACTGTAACAGATAACTTGATAGTCTCTCAAACCACCATGGTGTGATATTTCCCATGTCTGTCTGTAGACCGACTCTTTTCTCTATTTGGGGATATATTTGAGATGTTTCACCTGGCTGAAAATAAAATCAGAATGTAATAGTCAGTTGATGTACCCCGAATTTTGGGAAATCTTTTTCGATCTTCATTGAAGACCTGGATGAAGTGCTCCTCTTCATTGTCCGCACAGAAGTGTCCTCTGTGGCACTGGCTGGTTAGTGCTCTGATCTAATCAGTGTCTTGTTTTTCATTTTATAAACAGTGAGTGTTACTTAAAAAGTCCACTTCTTTAACCATCACCATCTTCTGGGTACTTGTGACAAATGCATCCTCCTGGGCTGTACTCCAGCCTTAATGAATCAGAGACTGGGTTGAAGCCAGAATTCTTTGTTTTAGTGAGCCTTCCAAGTAATTCTGATGCTGGTTCAGCTGTGAGAGTCACTGAGACATGCTCCTAACTGCTGTCATAGGATCTGGCTCATGATGGTTGATTGGTAAACTGTTATGAGGATGAATTAGTAAAACAATGTTTTCGCCTGCAAGTGAGGATTTTACATGTGTTATTTCTTTAAGCATTATCACTACCAGGTAGACACCTGATTTTCATTCATTCATTAGATCATTCATTCATTCATTCATTCATTCATATCTAGAAAACTAGTAACCCAGAATCAGTTGTGTACTCTTTATCATGACAGTGATGAGTATTTGGGAAACATTCTTTCAGGATTATAGTCTACAATATTATCCATATGATATAGCTTTCATTCATATCTTTTTATATGAATCAAAAATTCCAGAGAAAATCATGTCCTTGAAGCTCCTGTCACCTTTTGAGCTTTGCATGACATTTGAGAGAGAGAAAAAATATCCCTCAATAAATCCTGAATGCCTCAAAGTCCTCCTTGCTGATAAACCCCAGACTTAAATTGTAAACAAATTAAAGACTAAAAACTTTCCTTTGGTACATTCTTTCAAGAACTTTATTGCTGTCTGTGAGCTACTTGGTTCCTTTCAGAGGCAGCAATTCTCTGTGTGCTGGGCTGAGCTGGGCTGTCCTGCACCTTGGCAAAGATGAGTGGGAGTGTGTGAGAGAGACTGAGCTGTCTCAATAGCCCAATGTTATGCTTTCAGCAAGCTTTCTGAGAACAAAGTCTCTGTTTTTATTGCTCTAGCAGCCAGTGATTGCCGCTAGCTTCTTTCAATGAGCCTTCCCATGTCTTTGCACTGAGTGCCAATGAAGGGCTTTCCCTGAGCACTCTAAGGCCTTCACAAGGCCCTGAAATGAGGCCATTCTTAAGGCAAGCTTCTCTCTTATTCTGTACACACAAGCACACACAAACAAATGCACACACACAAACATTTTCTGATAATCCTTTCCTGAATCCCAGAGAAGACAGTATATATAAAGACTCAAAGAACAGAAGTTCTCTTATTTTACTGTTTTTTTCTCTTTAAACTAGAAGTCATTAAGCCAATGGAAGGGTTTCAAAAAACTATGCTATTAGCTTCTGAAGACATATTATGTACTCATGATGTGCAAAGCATATATCATAAAATTGTGTCTTGAGATAAACTGCTTAAAATTTGAGGTTAAAGGCATAAACTATTTCATACATGTGATAAAGGATAAATGGCACAAAGTATATACTAAATCGTAGATTTGACTATAACACAATACCTCATACTTTATTATATACTTCTTTCCCCTTGTGCCTCCTCTTTCTGTTGCTCCTGCTTACCTTCCTTTATCTCTTTCTCCCTCTCCTTCTTTGCCCACATCTCTACTTTTTCATTTTTCCTGCACTGTCTACTTTGGTCCAATTTACTTCTATCTAAATAAGGGAAAGAGTTACCAACAGTTTAGACATTTCAGTCTTACGGTCTTAAATTTGCCTTTCTCATAGTCTGCTAATACATCAGGTAATTTATGGCAAAAAGGAAAAAGAAAACGAAGCTTGGTATGTGATTTTTTTTCTATATGATACCTTTTGTGGTAAAAGCATCCTATCTGTTTACAGCTGATTTCAAGTTGTGTAAGTGGTGTCACATGGTGTTGGGAAAACATAAAATCTACTCTTAAAATTAATATAAATTCACTCCAATGCAACAAGGACTAGGGTATTTTCAATCTTAAATTTTTATATTTCATTTTATGAAAACAGTTAATAATGGTTCATTTTCTTTAAACCAAATGCCAAAAGACACTTAAGGTCATGCTCAACCTCCTCAGCAATCAGGGAAATGCAA
>LOJH01066057.1:0-10391 GCA_001685095.1 Ellobius talpinus | reverse complement strand
CTCTCTCTCTCTCTCTCTCTCTCTCTCTCTCTCCTGAGGAGGCCAGAAGAAAGCATCAGACCCCCTGGGACAGGAGGCACAGATGATTTGAGCCACCATGTGGGTGGGGTGAACCAAACATGGGTCCCCTAGAAGAGCGGCAAGTGCTCTTAACCCCTGAGCCATCTCTCGGGCTCCCAGCTGTTATTTTCTTTCTCTGCCCTTGGTCTAAAGCAGTGGTTCTCAACCTTCCAAATGCTGCCACCCTTTAATACTGTTCCTCATGTTATGGTGACCTCCAACCATAAAGTTATTTTCGTTGCTACTTCATAACTATAATTTTGCCATGCTTATGAATTATAATGTAAATATCTGTGTTTTCTGATGGTCTTAGGCAATCCTGTGGAAGGGTCATCTGACTCCCAAAGAGGTCATGACCCAAGGTTGAGAATCACCTAGAGCAATGGCTCAGGAGAGGATTGGGCCAGTGTGGAATATTTCATTGCGTCAGTGGTCCACAATAACATCAAGAGAGGTCTCTGAGCACAAGGTCCCAAGGATCCTACCTGTCAATCTTGGGCCAGTTCTGGCCATCACAGCACTTCCCTGATGGAACTGTCCCTCAGAGCTAGGCAGATGGTGTAAAGACCAGAGTCAGGGTAACTGGTGCCTGTGGTGCCTGAAGAGAGACCAAGGCAGACGAGAGGTGAGTCTAAAGGGAAGAGCAGCTTAGCTCCTTGACTTTGAGCTCTTTCTTCTCTATGATCTCCTTGTGCGTTCAGTATCTTCGGGGCATCAAGAAATAAAAAATTCTTCATTGAGTCTGATGTTTAAGGATTTAAGGTTCCCCTAGGATAGGAGCGGTCAGCTTGGCTGGGTGGCCAAGCCCCATCTGAACAGAAGCACCTAACAGTGGCAAGACCAAGCATCTCCCCGCTTCCTAGTCGTCTAGCTGCCCTATGCCTCCTAGGCCTGAGGGAGACAAGGCGCTGAAGCTGTCCTCTTAGCTGGTGGCTGGACTGCAGTGTCAGGACAAGACAGTGCTGGAGGAGAGAGAACCTAGACTTCAGCTCTGCCCAGATTGAGTTCTGCATCCTCACACCTGGGGGTTTGTGTTTGCTGCACGTTAATATAGCTTGGACCTTTGCTTGGTTACCTAAGTTCTTTGCATATGGAACGGAAGGAAATCACCAGGCTGAGAAGCCCCAGGGTGGTTGATGGGGTTTCACACTGTCCGTGGGGCTGGCCTCCTGCTGTGTGTGACTCCTGCCTAGACCCTAAAGGGTTGTATTCCAGATAGCCCCCCACCCCACAGCAGGGAGGAGGATGGCGTTGGTTTTGCCTTCTTAGCTGATTTTATCTTTCATCTGCCCTTGGACAGTTTTGGGTCTGTTTTCTCCTGTTTCTACTCTTCCTCATTTCATGAATTCGCCCCTCACAGTTTTTTTTTCCTCCTACAATAGCTCAGAAGGCTGTCATCTTGAAGGTCGGGCTTGAGCTGTTTTATATAATCACAGAACCTTTTCTGTAGTCAAATATAACTGCTTCTCACTACATCTCAATGAGACCGGAATGCAGACAGCTCAGTGGCCTCCCCTTCTGCTGCTGCCGACTGTGTTGTCACTGACTTGGTTAGGATGGAACAGCTCTGGAATTTTCCTCTGCGTATCTGACATACCTGATGCTAGATAAAACCAACTTTTCTTTCTTTCTTTCTTTTTTTTAAATAGAAGTAACACTCAGAGGTAGTTACCCCGAGCATAGCTGGAGTAGAGTTTTGCACCCACCTCCTTCGTGCCTTATCTTGTCCTAAGCATAGTTCCATCAAGACATATTTACTCTGTGTCCAGTATCTTAGACATGTCACAGGTGATTGCTTAGAAAATGTGATGCTGAAACCATTGCTAATAGTCCGATGTGTTGTCCTTCACTGGGAGCTGAGTCACATGTCCCTTGGCCCCACCAAGGGGTGTTTGTTCCACACCTGAGTTTTAACAGTGTGGCCTTGCTGGCCCACCCCAGCATCCACTGAATCTCTGAACTGTTGGAGCATGTGAAGGGGACAAACCTACAGATCCAAAACGGCAGGATCTCCATGACACAGGACAACAGGGCATCCAAGAAGAACCCAGTGGGAACCCGTTATCAGTGGTGTTAGAAGCCAGGCCTGGAGGCAGACCAGTGACTCCAGGAAATGAACACTTGCGAGTGAATACGAATGGACTAAAGGGTAAACTTCCACAAGATTCTCCGACTTTTGTTTGTTTTTATTTTGTTGTTTGTTTGGTTTGGTTTTGGGCTTTTCTTTTAAGTTTGGTTTTGATTTGGGGCAAGATTGCAAGCATGGAAGGTGGACTCAGGACAGGGAGATAAGTGGGATCAGAATGCATGATGTGAAATCCACAAAGAATCAATAAAAGTTAAAAAAAAGAAACCAATGTGACCTTGAACGTTCACTTTCTCTGTGGGTTCAGTCTTCCTCATAAATAGGAAGGTTGGGAAGGGTATCTGTTCTTCTAATTTTAACATTTTAGTGATCTCTATGTCTATGAGAGACTAGAGAGAGAGAGACTTTTCTTTCTTTTCATTTTTATATTTTTTAGCAAGTGGTGGAAGTTCTTGCATTGTCACTGTGCCTTGTTTTTGTTGTTGTTTGAGACAGACTATGTAGCTGAGGCTAGCCACAAACTCACTTTGTAGCCCAGGATGGTTAGCTTGAAATTTGTAATTCCCTTGTCTCAGCCTCCTGAGAGCCTGTGTCATAGACATGTGCCACCTCCTGCCAGCTACGCTAGCACTCTTGATTAGAAAAACACCATGTTGTTTGGGACCACGAGAAGCACTTCACGTCGTATCTCAGAGACGGTGATGGACGATGATCACTTCCTGGTTCTGTCCCTTATGAAGTCGGGAGATCGAGACATATTTGCGTTATGATCCGTTGTGTTGCACTTTTAAAAAAGCCACTCCTGCTGGCCCTAGGGAAGTCATTTCACGTGTGCACATGTGTGTGTGAAAATCAAGATAACTTGAAGGAGTCGATTTTCTCCTTCTACCTTTACGTGGGTCCGGGGGATGGAACTTGGGCTATTGGGCTTAGCAGCCGTCGCCTTAGCTGGCCGAACCATCTCGATGGCCCTGTGTCTCATGTTTGTAACCCTTCATAAACGTCTGCTTCCACGTTCTTGTCATTCTTTGAACTGTTTTTCTGGGCCTGCTTTGTTCAGATTCAACAGTTAGGCATCTGCTTTTACTGAATTCCACAGGCATGTATATTTCCTGTCTATTTTCTTTAGTTCATCTTCCTTTTTATAATTAAAATTTTAATTAATATATAATCACATCACTTCCTTTCCTATTCTCTTTCTCACCCTTCCCCCAACTCTCTCTCAAACTAATGGCCTCTTTTTGATTATTACTGCTAAACACATATGCATAAATCTATAAATATAGCCTTCTGGGTTTGTTTAGCACGGCTTGTTTGAGTATGGTTTCAGGACTGACCACTTGGTATTGGATAACCAATTAAGGGGCTCATCCCTAGGAAAGGCTGATTCTCTCAATCTGAGCAGTTATTAATTGCCTATAGTTCTATATCTAGGCCTGAGACCCCTGAGATGTTCCCCTTCCTCATTGGTGTGTCTAGGGATATCATCATTGCTTGGATCATGTTTAGGCAGCTATGTTTCAGAATTATCCTGGACGAGTGTTCCCGTGATTTCTAGGAAACAATCTCACAACAAGCTTCCTGGTCCTCTGGCTCATCTCCTTCCATCCCCTCTTCCGAGATGTTCCCTGAGCTTTAGAGGCAAGCTCATCTTCCTTATGCTGAAGACTCCCGGGAGCTTCTTCACACAGGTGGCCCACCCTTACTTTAGTGAAATCTATTTTCTGGGCATGTTTTAAAGTTGAGGAGGGATGTGACTGGCAAGGACATGGCTAGGTGATTTTCTTCCAAGAAAAAAAATGTTTATTATAGATTTTCCATCTTGAAATAAATTGCTTTTAAGAAAGATAAATTAGAAAGCCTGGTGGAGCCGGAAGCATGGGCTGCCTGCATTTTCAAGTTAGGAGCGAAGAGGCAAGTGTCTTCCGGTGGGAGGGACATGGACAGCACCGTGTGGCCAGCAGACAGAAGGCCTGCTCTCCAGGGAGCACATAAGGAAGTGTTAGGGGGCAGAGCCTTTGTTCCTGGCTCCGTTCCTATCGTCAGCCTTGGTGGATTCTTGTTGCCAGGGCCCTTCTACTTCTTCCTCTGGAGCCTAGGGGAGTCCTAAGGGGGCTTAGAAAGCCATCCTTTGTGGGGTTAATGCTCGTTCTCAGAGGGTCTTCTAAGTCTATAGAAATTAGTCTGCCAGGGGCTCAGATCTCTGTGAGGCCATTTCCCACAGTCAGCTTGGGATACCTTAGGTCACCCAGCAGATGAAAAGAGAAATAATTATGCGAATTCCAGCACCAAGAATAAGCAGCATGGCCGTGGGAGGCCTTGGTAGAAGAGGGGGCAGCAGGGCCTCAGCTTCCCTTTTGTGCTCAATATGGCTGCAGCCATGGTCACGGCTAAATAGCTGTCTTTGAGGGGAGTCTTTTCTTCCGGCAGGAAAGCAGGCGAGTCTGCTCTGAATTAGCCAGCTCACAAAGTCATGAAAGGGACTTAGAGAAACAATGGCACGCTGTACATTCCGTGAGATTTTAACAAGTTATACGAACCAGAGAATGGCCCAACTGGCTGGCTCTGCAGGTTTTTTGCCTGAGCGTGCACATCCACAGAGCCCGTGCTGTCCTCTGTGGGACCAGATCAGACTGGTGCCAGCAGCCAGTGTGAAACAGTCCAGGCTCACTCTGGGCCCACGTTCAACTTCACCCACTCTGCCCCAATGCGCTGTGTGGCTATTCTTAGGAAGATCAGTGTTACTACAGTTTAGAAAATTGTAGCCACTGGGTAGGAAGACAGACGAACAGGGTAGAAATCAGTCCCTCCTCTGGCAGAATCTTATCCTTCAGGTTTACAAAAATATGGCCACCTTAAAAAAAAAGCAAAATCTTATAATAAGAATTTATGTCCATAGGAAAGTCTCCGTGTATGTGCTTATATGTGACATTGTTCTGGTGACAGAAACTGGTGACAGCCTGAATGTCTGCTTTGGTTGATGGAGACCCATGCAATGACATACTCTTTGACTAGAGAAAGAAGTGGACACAACCCCTGGTGTGCCAAAATGGCAGTGTGCCTCACGGAAAATGTCTCAAAGGCTACCAGCAGGGCTGGAGAGATGGCTCAGTGATTGAGGGCATACACAGCTTCTTAGAGGGGGTCCTCTAGTCCCAGCATCCGTGTCAGGGGGGTTTAAACAACTACCTGTAACTCCCATTTCAGAGGATCTGACACATGTAGTCTTCCATGGGCTCTGCACGCACACGCACCCACACACAGACACGTACATACACATAATTTTAAAAAAAACATTTTTAATCCTTAAAAGTCCGTCAGTTAGAACCATATCTGTAGAGACAGTAAACGAGTTCGTGATTGACAAGGGATGAGAGAGGGTATCTTTAAAAGGGGACCTTGAGGGAATGATGGGGGAATGAACAAGTCTTTGATGCTAAAAATAATTACCCAACTGGTCACTTGTCAATGCTCACAGAATTGTACTAAAAAGGCTAACACTTACTGAATGCAAATAAGACTTACTAAGCCTGGCTTTTGAACATGGAAGTGAAAATCTCCTCTTTTAATCTTTGGGGACTGCACCCTCCCCCGTGGGGGGGCAAGTTTCCAGTTTGAGACAAGCTGATTCTGTGGGGACAAACCCCCCTGTCCCCCTCCAGCCCCCCCAGCCATCCCCACCACCCAGCAGGTGGAGAGAGCCCTTACAGATTGGTTTTCACCACAGAGGCTCATTCAGCAGATGCCTTCCAGCCTCTACCATGTATTCACAAGTCAGTCAAAAGGGACCAGGTGAGGGGGAGGTGACATGAAGCCTGCTTACCTAAGAGGGTGACAGTGGGCATAGCCAGGCCAGGTGTTGCCGGAGGCCTTTTAGATGTGGAATTAGGAGCCATTTTATGCAGCGAGCCAACAGATCCTGGCAGGGCTTGAATGGAGCAGGTGAGAGAGAGGAAGCTGGGGGGGCAGCTCAAGTTCACTTGAGGTCTGGGATCTGGCCAGAGACCAGGCAGCTTCTTGAGCAGGAAGGGAGTCCCACATAGAGACCTTGCTACCACCGTGGTAAATCAACCCATGAGCATTTGGGGACTGTTTAAAGCCAAGGGTGGGGAAGCTCCCATTCAGGGCCAAATCTGGCCCATCCCCTGTTTTTCATGGGCAAAACATGAATATTAGCCCATAAATGTCTTTATTTACTAATTTAGAAAGAGTGGCAAAACGATACAAAATTCACATGCCAGTATATGTTTATAAAATTTCATCGGGGCACAGCCAGCTCTGTATTACGAATTACCTGCCTTTGTGCTGCCACCGTGTGTGTGTGTGTGTGTGTGTGTGTGTGTGTGTGTGTGGCTGCGGAGCCAGCAGGACTCTTCACAGGAAGGTTTGCTGACCACCCCCACTCTCTAGCCGCTCCACCCCACCCCCACCTCCTGCCTTAGACAGCTTACCGCCTCTCCCTCCCTCCTTCGCCCTGCCAATGATGTGCTGCAGGCTCCCAACAGAAAGTTCTGTTGCCTCATGCTGATATTACCATTGTGCAACTTCCTGTCACTGACATCACCCTTATCTGGTGCCTCCTGACCCAGCTGAGTCCTTGTGCAAGGCCTGTGATCTCACACCATCACAAATACAGTGGTGCTGAAACACCATGCAACCTTCGGAGGGATGCAGCTTGTGGGGCAGGCAGACACACTGGCTCCCAGCATCCTACCCTGCTGCTCGGCTCCATTACGTCTGCATGAAGTGGTGTATGGGGACATCCCGGTGCTCGAAGCCTGGTGGCTCTGACTGGGGCTTGTCCAGATGGCCCCGCAGGTCAGGTGCTGCTCTGCTAGGAGAGCCCGAGGGTCCAGTTTGACTGGTGAGTGGAATAAATCAAGTGTGGATTTCCTGGGAATTATATTTCATGTTACAAACTTCAGCCTCGAAGCCGAGACACAGCCCTCCCTGGCGTGTGGAGGCTTTCCTAAGACTACTTAGACCAGTGGCCATCAACCTTCTTAATGCTGCGACCCTTTAGTACAGTTCCTCATGTTGTGGTGACCCCCCAACCTTAAAATTATTATGTTGCTATGTCATAGTTATAATTTCCCTACTGTTATCAATCATAATGTAAATATCTGTGTTTTCAGATGGTCTTTCAGTAACCCCTGTGAAAGGGCCATTCCATCGACAGGGTCGTGACCCACAGGTTGAGAACTGCTGACTTAGACCCTGAGAAAGAGAAGTCACTGAAAAACTGATGAGCAAACATGAACCAGAAATGTGGCTTCTTTTAGAATCAGCTCCGTGACTGGACCTAAATCCTAGGGAGCCTGTCTGCTTCTCACCTCGTGTCCTGCCATGCCCCTTAGTCCCTAAGCTCCACCATCCTGTCCTTCCTGCTCCTTTCCCTTGGCCTATAAGGTTTTGAGGCAGAAAAGCTGAGTGGCTTAAAGCCAATACTATGATTTCATTGTGGGTTACACTGTGTCCACAGGTAATATATATTGGAAATGTAACTTCTAGTATCTGGACATGTGACCTTATTTACAAATAGTTTTGCAGTTATAAGCAAGTCAGGAGAAGATCCTCCAAAAAGACAGATTGGAATTCTAACCTCAGTATTTGTGAGTGACACCTTATTTGGAAATAGTCTCTTTTTGTGGATCAAATGACCAAATTAAGATGACATCGTACAGGCTGGAGAGATGGCTCAGTCGGTAAAGCGCTCACTACATAAGCATGAAGCCCCAAGTTTGGATCCTCAGCAGGCACTTGAAGAGGCGGAAGCCGGCCAATCCCTGGAGCTCACTGGCCAGCTGGCTTAACCAAATAGTGAGCTCCAGGTTTGGTGAGAACCCCTGCCTCAAAAACACCCTGGAGTGCTGCCTTGTAGGGGCGGATGATGATCAAGGAGATGATTTCCCAGGGGAAGTTCCTCCGTTGTACTTGGGATTTGCTTGCCCCTCTGACCTCCTCAGATGCAGAACAGTACACTTTGTGGTAGTGAGGGCCTGAATGCCTCACGCTCTTTCCTGGGGGTGCAAAGAATGTGGGAGGGCTGGCTTCAGTTAGGAGCCGACACTGCTCTTTGAGCAAGCACCATTCTTGTGTTCCCCTGGAGCTTTAGGGTGGGTGTGGCCTTGCTGATCTCTGGAAACCTCGAAAGGACACTTTTATCTGAAGCAGGATTTTGCTGTGTACCCAAGGCTGGCTCTGAATTCAGCATGTAGCTGAGGCTAGCCTCAGATTCAGCTCCCGAATGCTGGGGTTACAGGCATGCACCCCCACATCCAGCCAGCTTCATTTTAAAGGTGCTGAGTCTGTGCGTGTTGGTCACTGCGATGTTGGTAAACAAATATGCGTGCTAAACTGGTTCTCGGCATTCACTGAACTTCTCGGGAGCCAGGTTTCCTCGACCATGAATGAAGGAATCAGAGGGTTGAGTGAGTTCATACATGGAAAGTTCTTCGCACAGAACCTGGGATGTGCTTGGTACCCACAGCACACGGTAGCAGCTGCTGTTCCAGCTCCCTGGGCACAGGGCTCATCCCTAACTCAGGCCTTCCCCCACTCCTGACAGTAACCTCGAGGGTCACCCTTGGATTTCCCTCCCAGTGCTCCTTCAATATTGTACGTTTTCAACAACAGGCCTGCTCGGAGGCTAGGGGACTCTGCTTGTTCTCTTAATACCTAGCTGGTGCCCGAGTGCCACGCAACTGAATACAAGGAGCGTCTGAATGGAGATTGAAACAGGGTCTCACCCTGTAGCCCAGGCTACCCGAATCCGTCATCCTTCTGCCTGGGTTTTCTCACATGCTGGGATTACAGGTGTGTGCCCCCAATACCAGCATTCCAAAGATCTTTGTTTTCCAATGCAACTACAACTTATGTCTGTAAGAATTCTCAGAACTTCTTCCGTGTCTCTATTTCAGGATATTTGGGAAGTTCCAAAATGTAACCTGGGTCTGACTTCTCTTGCTAACCTGTCACACAAGAACAGGAGTCACTTCTTGTTTCCATAAATGCTCACATTTTTAGGAAGAGGTGTCCTAAGTTTTTAGAAATGTAGTTCTGGCATCTTCTGTGGCTTAGATCTGTCTACTTAGGAGATCTTGTTCTCACAATACCATAGAGTATTTGACACTTTAGAGGATTTTAGTCCTGGAGTTGTTTGCTGTTAAACTCTGCCCTCTAGTGGTCATGACATGTTACAACAATGCGGCGTTTGGCTATAGCTCTGTTTCTAAACGTTATGGGAGCTTTTAATATGAAATGTAACAACATAGCACGTTATAGCTCAACTTCAAAAAGAAGAACTGTATTTAGACTATGTAAAGAAGCAAGGTGTTTATGTTGGCTTCATGCAAGGCAAGGTGAAGTTCTAAAGGCCTTTTGTTATTAGAGTATTGTCTGGCCTTGTGTGGGTGGAGACGATTGGGTTTGGCCTGAAGTTTTACCCACATCAGAGTTTCCTTGGAAGGACTGCATTGACATTGTGAATAACACTGACACTTTGTCAGGAAGGATGCTTGTCTTAGTGAGGCAGCAAATAGCTGTCAGGACTTGGAGGACTGTTGGGGAAGTCTCAGCCTTGGGGACAGTGTGTGTGCTCAAACTGAAGGAGCAGGAGAGGGTAGCAGGGACTTAGGGAAGCCATGGTTACTCCTATAGTCCCTGGAAGGGAAAACTGAGGGAGCAGTATTCTTGGGAGATTCTGAAAAGACCGCATGTTGTTGAGAGAACAAGACTGGGTTTTCAGGAGTTTTCTTTATCATCAGAATAAACATCAAATAATTCTTTGCAACTAGCTTTGTCGGTTATACACCATTCTGTGTTAAACACATGAGCCCATCTTCTTCTTTTACCTCCTCCTCAGGGACAGGAAAGTGTCCCAAATCTATCTGAAGCCCAGCGTGCACCATATCCTGTATCTTTTTTGAGTATCAACTTGAAGTCACAACTAGGAGTTTCCAACCATGCAGCTTTGTTTCATGAACAAAATTACTGCATAAATTATCTTTATCCCATGAATATAAAATATATTTGGAGCATAAATTAATTTCATGTTTAGATTTTGATTGCACTCCCAAGAGCTCTCCCTCTCTCTCTCTCTCTCATTCCATATGTACTTTTGTATATGTGTCTGTGTGTGTATACAGATTTTTTTTAAAAAATATGAAATCTGAGCCAGGCAGTGGTAGCTCACACCTTTAATCCCAGCACTCAGGAAGCAGAGGCAGGCAGATCTCTGTGAGTT
>LOJH01066056.1:0-10391 GCA_001685095.1 Ellobius talpinus | reverse complement strand
GGAGGGAGGGAGGGAGAAACTTTACAGGAAATTTGGTGGGAAGGGAAAACGATAACCCTCATCACTTTGAACTCTGCTTATCACCCTTTCTGACCAGGACATTTTGACATTTTGAACTTGACATGTGTACTTCAAAGAGAGATGAGACAAGAGAGCTACCAAAAAGCAGAAGAAAGAAACCTAACAAATGGCAAAGCAGAAGAATTTACCCCCTCAGTTGGCATAGGCAAAAGAAAAAAAAGACCTCCTTCCCAAGACCACTCTGCCCTGAAGCAGTCTCTTGATGGAAAGGCGGGAGAGGAAGTATGTGTGTGTGGTCACACTGTTACCAGAAAATACGGCCATATGGGAACAGAAGGCTGGGTCTTTCCTGTTCCTTCCTGCAAGCATACAACCAGGATGCCAGCGCTAGGCTCCATGAGACAGAGTCATTCAACCCATGCCTGCAATGCCTTAGCCAGTGCCGGTTTCCCGACAGCAGAAGTCCCCAAGCAGTAACCACAAGGGTCATGTCATGGGACTGAGAAGTCAGCCCTCCGGGACAGGAAAGCGGTGGGGGCTCCCAAGTCTGCGCTACATCTGATCTCTGTACTTGCAGACCGTGTGCCTTGGGATTTAGGAGACACCTCCATCACATTCTCCTGCAACCTTACAGGCTGAGATGCTGAGTACCCCCAGAAACAAATGACCTACCTACACTTACAAGCTGGCACTCAGATGGCTTTTAAATCACCTTTTTGAGAACAGTCACATGCCTTTTTCCACTACGCTGTTTCTCTTATGACTGTTTATTCTTCTGAATGCATGCATTTCTTCTACCCGTTGCATCCAAATAGCTCATAAACTCAGGATGCAAACCCAGCAACCGATTTTCATTTTCAGGAAATAATGGTTATACGAGTTACTTTCCCAAACTGCCAATAAATAAATGAGTGTGCTTTTCTATGTGTGTGTGTGTGTGTGTATGTTCAGCTTTTTAAAGACAGATTACCACTATCGTTTGCAGAAACGAGATACAGTGAAATTTCTGACCCTAGCTGCAGGCATGTCTTAATACACTGTCTGTAGATTTCCTTTTCTTTGATGAGGTAAAATGAACAAATATAAACATCATATCTATGCTTTTCCATATCATGAAATGGTGAGGCAGTAAACCACAAAGCAGGAGGTAGGCCCAAATGGAGCAGATATGCAAAAAGGTGCCGAACTCAACTGATTGCCTATTCATGAGATACTAAGGCAAAAACAAGAAACACAGCTGAGGCTCATGCCTCATCCCTGGAGAGTCATGCAAGGTCCTGTAATATCGGGTATGAAACCTGGAACCCCCACAGAGTGTGTGTGCTTTAGAAAAGGCCTGTTCTCTAACAGCCTCCCAGATCCTATGTCTCTGGATCAGTAGCCATGTTCAGGGAGAAGCGTAATGAGGTTATTAAAGGCCAGGAAACCTGGCTTGCACGGGCTCACTGCACCTGTGATTTAAGACCACCCTTAAATCAAGGCTGCTGTGGAGTGGGAGGGATTGGTAGACAACCTGTAATTTCTCCAGGGTGACCCACCAGTTTAACACATGCCTGAAGCTAAGCTGATTGCCTTGAAGTAGCTTTCCTAGCCTCGAGTCACTGACTCACTAGCCCTGAAGCCATCCTCCTCAGTGGTCCCCTCAATGCCACACCCCTCCTGAGCCCTCCAACCATATCATAAACCTACAGGCCCACAAAACAGGTCTGAGTTAGGAGACCTACAGATGGACCACAAGCTGGCACTCAGCTATGCCAGAAATGATGTTGCCCCCTAAAGGTAATATTTTCACAGTGAAATTTGCGAAAAAAAATGGGCAAGAGGTCTTCATGATAAAAAGTCAACCCCCAAATGAATTCATATTCATACTTCCTTATTCATAACAATAAGATTACAAAGAGCTGCACACATTTTTTCTCCAACCTGGCACACATATCCAACTTTTCAAGACAAAACTCTGCTAATAGCTTAATTTTCAAGGCAAGATCTGTGAAATTAAAAACAAAAACCAAAAGCTGAAGTAAGAAAGGCATGGGTGCTGCCCCAATCTGTAAAAAGCCCTTGAGAAGCAAGTCCTCATGTGGCTGACAATTCTATTCCACAAGAGACCCTAAAAGTATAAAGCTATTCCCATCATGTCACCAACAGTGAGACAGTCAATGGCCCTCTTCACCACCCTCAGCATTCCAGGGTTGCTACCAGCTAAATAAAAAGTCTCAGAACTTTTTAAAACATTAAAAGCCAGGCTTTTCTGGAAGCAGATATGTATAGAACCCAAATCCTTCTTTCTCTGTGGTAAAACTAGGGAAAAAAAATCTAACAAAATGTCAGAGACTGCCCCTCACCTGCTGCTGACCTCCACTAAAAAACATGGAGCAAACATTAAAGGAAGAATTTAGCAAATAAAACAAGTGTTTGCTTTTTCCCTGCTCAGGGGTATGGAGCACACAGAGAGCTGAACCTTCTCTTAGTCAAGAGCTCAACCTATCAGCGTGACTGACTGGTCATACATAAGGAGATATGTAAAACCTTCAACTGCGATCACAATGCTAGCAGAAGAGGGACTTTGGCAGGAGAGTATTGCATTCCTTAACCCTCATCTACAAGCTATCTGCAAGCCCAGATTTGCAGACAAATTTAACTAGATAATGTTCCCTGTTGTTCTAAGATGGTTTTCCAAGAACATCTTGGGAGGTGTGGCTCGGTGGCATATTAGTGACAATCACTGTCTCTGGCTCACATCTCTGAAGGATGCTCTGGTGTAGCAGCAAAAAAAGGTGTTGGAGTCTGAGAACATTCACTGACTCTGGGATCCTGGAGACTCTGAGGCCTTGCCTCCTCTGCATAAAACAGTGCTAACGATGTATTTGAAACGTTTATCCAGTTCCTGGAACAAAGTAAGTACAGTACACATCACTATTAAAACGATGCAAGCTACCCACTTTACAGAGGGAAGCTTCCAGCCAGGGTGGGGCTGAGAGTGGGCAGGCCATGAAAGGACTCACTCTCCTCTCTTGGTCCACAGAGGGTACCATTTCCTTCAAAGTCCTTTCCAGAGAACACTGGAGCTCTCTCCAGTGCCCAGAGCATGGGCACAAAGGGAACTCACCTTGGTATCCCTGGCGTTGCTTCGGGATACCATGGATTTTGCAAAATCACCTAATGGAATCTCTACAATCTCCATACTGTTCTATCATCAGCTCATTTCTATATCTTACAGATAAAGAAATATCCAACAAATCTTGCTTGGGTCCTACCCAGGGCTTCCTCTGTCCCATTGCTTGGGTCCTACCCAGGGCTTCCTCTGTCCCATTGCTTGGGTCCTGCCTAGAGCATCCTCAGTCCCATTGCTTGGGTCCTGCCTAGAGCATCCTCAGTCCCATTGCTTGGGTCCTGCCTAGAGCATCCTCTGTCCCATTGCTTGGGTCCTGCATAGAGCATCCTCTGTCCCATTGCTTGGATCCTGCCTAGAGCATCCTCTGTCCCATTGCTTGGGTCCTGCATAGAGCATCCTCTGTCCCTTTGCTTGGGTCCTGCCTAGAGCATCCTCTGTCCCATTGCTAGGATCCTGCATAGAGCATCCTCTGTCCCACTGCCTGGATCCTGCCTAGAGCATCCTCTGTCCCATTGCTTGGATCCTGCCTAGAGCATCCTCTGTCCCATTGCTTGGGTCCTGCATAGAGCATCCTCTGTCCCTTTGCTTGGGTCCTGCCTAGAGCATCCTCTGTCCCATTGCTAGGATCCTGCATAGAGCATCCTCTGTCCCACTGCCTGGATCCTGCCTAGAGCATCCTCTGTCCCATTGCTTGGATCCTGCCTAGAGCATCCTCTGTCCCATTGCTTGGATCCTGCATAGAGCATCCTCTGTCCCATTGCTTGGATCCTGCATAGAGCATCCTCTGTCCCATTGCTTGGATCCTGCATAGAACATCCTCTGTCCCATTGCTTGGATCCTGCATAGAACATCCTCTGTCCCATTGCTTGGGTCCTGCCTAGAGCATCCTCTGCCCCATCTTCTGGAGCCTCTAAATCAATTACATTAGAAATCAGGGCTTAACCTGTATCTCTTTTTGGATCTACCCACATGCTTCTCCAGGACTAACTTATCAAGTAGGCCCTGCTAAATGATAAATTGTTTAAACGGCCCTAAGAGACGTCAACATTGCCAGCTGTGTAAAACAAAAAAACAAAAACAAACAAAAACAACAACCAAAAAATAATAAACAAGCGAACAACAACAAAACTAAGTTCAAACGGGACAGAATGTCACCTGATTATCCTCAACATGTCTCTCATTTATTAGGAATTATATTACTCTCAAAAGAGCAATACAGTCTGCAACTAGCCAGGGTAAGGTTCTAGGACCAGTGTGACCATACCAGTTAAAGCAATCCCAAAACATAAAACAGTCAGAACTGCTCAGGCACTTGGAGTTCTAAAGCCACAGGTTCAAGGACTTTAGGAATCCTTTCAACATTTGGTCACAGCTTTTCCACCTCGACACTTGACTGCCTTCTTCAATTTTACCAAACTGAGCTATTAGTTGAGGTTTGGTTTGGTTTTTTGAGACAGGGTTTCCCCGTGTGGCCCTGATTCCTGGAACTCTTTCTGTAGACCAGGCTGCCCTCAAACTCAGAGATCTCCCTGTCTCTGCCTCTGAGTGCCAGGATTAAAGGCGAGCACTACCACCCGTCTGGCATCCAGGGCCAGCTTAGAGAGCAGGTAACTGACCCCAGGACCCTTCTCCAGACTGCCCTTTCCCCAGCCAGTTCCTGAAGCTGTGTAAACAGATGCAATATGTCCCAAACATGTCAGTTTCACAGCACAGCAAGCGCCAACTAACCAGGTAAGTGAGAATTTCATCAGGGTGCCAGCTCAGACGCAGAGGCACACACCTTCCCTCCGAACTTACAGATACCTTCTCCACAAAAGGCCAACTAAGCCACTTTGCTAACCACCTAACTAAAGGAAGCTTAGAAAGAGAAATAAGGCCGGGTGGTGGTGGCGCACGCCTATAATCCCAGCACTCGGGAGGCAGAGGCAGGCAGATCTCTGTGAGTTCGAGGCCAGCCTGTCTACAGGAGCAAGTTCCAGGACAGGTTCGAAAAATAAAAAATAAAAAAAAATTTAAAAAAAGGAATAGGAGTAGTCCACAACTGATTCTGAAAAACAAAACTTTTAACGGTGTGTTTGCTTTTTATGTTTTTTATTTTATTTTATCTATTTTATATTTTAGTATTGACAATGTCAACACTGTTATTTGAGGTTTGGGAGGATCACGCAAAAAGTAATCCATCTCAATTAAGTCCAGTATAATCAGGAATCTATGCATTCCTTTCGTTAAGTGATCTTTTAAATCTGTTCTTAAGATTCCACGCATCAAATATTCAGATTACCACAGGAAAACTATTCAGGTGAAAATGGAACTAAACTACTGAGAGAGAGAGAGAGAGAGAGAGAGAGAGAGAGAGAGAGAGAGACTGACTGTATCATTTAAAAATTCACACACTCCAGTCTCTAAGCAACAATATACTAAGTGGTTACATCAGGTGAGAGCCAGTGTCCCCATGTAGAGCTGTTTAAGGACAGAGTGCCTTGCTGGTCTCTGCAGGCACATCCACTCACTCCCCTAATGAAAGCCACCAAATTCACTCCTTGGCAGGGAGAGAGCCACACTCTGGTCATGTGAAATGCGGCTAGCAATGCAAACTGGGCAAAGGCAACCTTGCCACGAAATCTGCAAATCCCCTAAGGCTGACAACCAAATACATACAACTTGACCAAAGGCTTGCTTTATTTTTAATTCAAGATCTTACTACAATTAACACCATAGTTAACATTTCTCGAAAATACACCTGCCTCAAATACCAATTAACACTATCCAACCAAAATTAGTACTAGGATTTTATACGTTTGCATAAAGAAAGCAGCGCCTAGAAACCCCTCAAAGTCCAGGATTTTTGTAGAAATTTCCTTCTCATTTGAAGTTAAAGCTAATGGACACTTTGTATTTGAGAGAGCAAGGAGAGTTCCAGTTGGGAAACTCCTTATGGCTCAAACTGGCCCAAGAGAGGCAATAAACAAACAAGGCCAGGCCAACAGTTAAGAATTCAGTGTCCACTTAAGCCGTGCATTTAGCCTTTTATGTACACAATTTCTCTTTTCTCTCCTAAAGGGCACTGTAGCTCTCCAAATTCTGTAAGAGGAGGAAGAAGACGGATCAAAGAAGCAAAAGATGAAGACTTTCATTTCCGATTAATGACTGCTCAGAAAAGGATCCTACTACGCTGGGACTCAAAACAAAGCACAAGTTTTTATTATGAAGAGACTAGAACGGATGATGTTAAAAACAAAAGGAGGCTGGAGAGAAGGCTCAGTGGTCAGCATCACTTGTTGCTCTTGCAGAGGACCACGTTCAATTCCCAAAACCCAAGTGGTGGCTCACAAGTATCCATAATTCCAATTCCACAAGATCCAATGCCCTCTTCTGACTTCACCAAGCATGCACTTGGTGCACAGACATATAGGCAAAACACACATAAATCAAATAAATTTAATTTTTTAATAATTTAATAAAAATTTTAAAAATAAACAAAACAAAACAACACTGCCAGGGCCTAATGTACCCAGAATCCATAGAAAACGCAATCCAACCAGCTTGAAAAACCACCAGCACTGCTCCTACTCCCAACATTAAAAAAAAAAAGGTTCATTTGCTTCCTCACACACTGAGAGAAGGGGTGTACAGTGTTCACTTTGGGAATTAATAACAAAATGCTTACCAGAGCAGGAGCACAGAGGAGAATTTTTCTAACAGTTTCAAAGAAAAATTCTGCTGTAGTGACAGTCTTGAAAGTCTTTCAAAGGCCCATGTGTTAAAGGTTCAGTGAGAGTGTTGTAATTAGAAGGTAGTAGGACCTACAAGATGCAGAGCCTGGCCTAGTCGTTCTGTGGGTCCTCAAAGAGGGCTGGAGCACCATTATCCTTTCTTCATCGACTCATCTGTTAACAGACACCTAGATTGACTGATTTCAGTCCTGACTACTGTATGTCCTTAAATCCTTGGAAATGACATACCAAACACTACATTTTTTAAGTCACACCAAAAAACGTGTGAACAACAGAAATAATGCGTAAGAGACCACTGTTACTCTTTAAAGTGTTTAAACATCTAAACCACCTAATGAGTAATGCTTATCCATAAAAATAAATTAATGCATGATACAAAATATTTGAATGGGGACCATCACAGATAGACTATTGTCTCAAATCACAGCTCCCTCAAAAAGGGAAATGAAACTGGGTGAGTAAAACTGTTTGTTCTACTGAGTGATTGGGCCTAAATAAACAAGCACCAAACTTGATCAATGTACCGTAAACCAAGTCATAACAATGTTCATGGCTATATCATTGTCTAACACTTTTCTGAGAATGTCTCATTTGTTTAAGTCATTTTAGAACACAGGAAGCAAGCAGCACCCAGCGTCTTAACTGACTAGTTGAAGTCAGTATTTGTCAATATCTGTATTAAAGAGACAGGACGTGCAAGGGGAAACGTGAGGTCAAAGACCTCTCTTGAGCAAGGCATGTGTGCCACAAGAAGACTAACATTAATTATTGTGAAAACTACACTACCCACACGACGTGCAAGGAAATCAGCTTCTGTGGGAGTGCAGAATGGGAGGGGATTCTGGGTCCAGGTGATTGTGAGGAAGGTGACATCCTTTTTGTTAGTCTTGAAGTCAGTTTACAAGCATAGGCTTGTAAATACAGGGTTTTGTATTTATTTAGCAAAATAGATAAAAGTAAAATAGATCTTCAAACTTTTCTTTTCCTCTTTGTTTTAAAACATAAATGCAATGCTCCACAGCCACCAACAATAAACACAAACACACACTTGCTTTTTTACAGTCCATGTAGAACAGAACGCATGGCCTAGCCCAAGAGCTGCCTGGAAAAGCCATTGATTTCTGAGACTTTAACTTTCTCACTTCTTGTATTTTTAAACCGTACTGCCAGGCCCACTAGCTATAGGAATCTACTTTGAGGTCACACACTATTCAGAAATAATTGACTGAGGCAAGAGTATTGTGTTCATTCAAAACCAAGTTTTCTTTAAAAAAAATGAGAACTAAGCAAAATGTTACTACCTGGTTTTTTTTGCATCGCGTGCAACCAAGATCTCTCCCAGAAGAGAATTTGGCTTACTATCCCTGAGCAACGGAAACACGATACGGATTATAGTTTCTGATAAGAATGACAGCAAATGAATATACAGAAAATTCCATTTCACTGCATCTGAAATTGTGCCAGTCACTTACTGCGGACAGTGAAAGACTTCTGGAATGGAGTTCAAATCTAAAACCAGCTACTTGGAAAGTGGAGAACCAAGGCCCAGCTAGCCTCCTACCTCCCTAATCTGCAGAGTAGATATGATAATAAGCTTGTTTCGAAGATTAACTCGGTGTTGGAGAAACACTTGCAACAACACTTGGCATAGAGCACCATGTGTCTATTATTAAGACACAAACTCTGCTATAACTTTGCTATTCAAGATGTTTCATTTGCATATGTAAAGACAGTCTCTCTTTTTTTAGTGCAGGCACTCTCCCAGTGCAACTAAATCAAACACTATTAAGAAATGATCTTTTAAAACTTGATGCCAGAATAATTGACCATAGGAACATTATAATCCCATTATTTATTTAATATCTAGACCACATACAAAGATGTATTTATACTTGAAGGTTTTAGAAATGCCAAAGCAACATGCATTTTCTTTGGTATTTTCTAAAAATCCTGAAAGTTTGTAATTTAGGGGTTTAAAGAAATGTCCATTTAACTATTTTAGAAACTAGAATTTGGAAAAAAAACAAAGATCTAACCATTTTGAATCACTACAATACAGGCATAAGCAACCTCTTTTGTGAGGTGGAAAAATAAAACTTAAAAATAAAAAATTTCATGGTTAAAAACCTCCCAACTCCTCTCCTCCACACAGGGTAAGACAGAACACAGCTGAGGTGGGAAGGTGCATTCATTATTAATAGTGTTTGCACTGGGGCTTCCATGAGCAGACATGGAAAACTAACAAGACCTAATCACCTTTCTCCAATTCCAGACTAATGCTGTCTCCCACAAAACACAGCATGTTCCAAATCCAGATGCATCCAGGATCTATTGCAGGCCTGCCTTTAGGTGCTAACAGAAACACTTAAAAAGGGGCTGTATTTCAAACACTAATCTGCAGGGGGACACACATCACAGGTCTCCATGTCATCACCAGTGTGTCAGTACAGAACACCAGTAACTTTTACAAGGGGCACACACATTATTCTATGGCAGCAAATCTTGCTCCAAAAAGGGACCTACAAGCATTATGTTGGCTGGAAACGTTCTTCCTTGGCCTCTCTGATTCAACTTGTTCTCCCACAGATAATAATCAACCCTGTTCACTAAGTAGGTTTCCAAAAAAAAAAAAATAGCCCTACCTACTTTAATTACTTTTGACAGCACTGAGGAAAAAAATACGCTAACAAGAGAAACTGTAATTTATCTTTCTTATTTTGTAATTATTATACTATCAACTCAGAAATATTCTCTATGCTGTCATACTTTCTTTAACGTGGGAGAAGTTTTTTGCAAAGATAGAAACAAAAATACGTTGTCCTCAGGTTTGAAGTTAGAATACGAAAACCAGGCTGAAAAAGAGGGGGAGATGAGAAACCAAGGACTTTTTAATTGGCATGTATGTCTTGTCGAGTATCAATACCTAGGTCCTGGTTCCAAGCTGTGACTTAAGGGAACCCTTAAGGGTGTGATTTTGAGCCCTGGCATGTGTCAGGTGTGCTTTGTGGGAGGTGAGGATTGAGACATAGAAAGAAAGTGATGTACCAATTCTCTTCAAGGAAGTTCCGTGTTTTTGCTTTGTTCTGTTTCCACAGTGGTGGGGCTAGAACCCAAGGTCTTGTACAAGCTAAAAAAAAAAAAACTCTACCACTGACCTACATCCCAAGCCAAGAAGTTTTCCTTTTGTTTAAGTATCAGTCCATCCTCTCTTGTATGTTTGTATTCTACCCACTCCCTTTGAGGGATGTCATTGAACAAGTATTGGATTGGTTTGCTCTTTAAATTGTTGTGCAAATGCAGCAAATGAGGGAAACCAATTATTGTTAGTGCCAGATACTTTTTCCCTAAAAATATAAATGTTTAATAGTATGTCTCTCCGGTAAATACAGAAAAAAAATCAGACATCTACCCACAAGCCTGTCACCAGCGAACACCCTCAAGAACCTTGACTCATTTAGCAACGGCCTGGGAGTCAGGAAACACAATGACAAAAAAGAAAACGTTAAGAAAAGACAAGACAG
>LOJH01066055.1:0-10392 GCA_001685095.1 Ellobius talpinus | reverse complement strand
CTGCGTCTGCCTCCTGAGTGCCAGAATTAAAGGCGTGAGCCACCATCGCCTGGCTTTACTTTGTATAATTTATAGATGCTTAAAAAACAGCTTTCTTGGGGGCTAAAGAGAGGGCTTGGCAATTAAGAGAACTGGCTGCTTTTCCAGAGGACCTGAGTTTGGTTCCAGCACCTACATCTATTATCTCAAAATTGTTGGTCATTCCAGTTCAAGGGGTTCCCACACCCTCTTCTGGCCTCTGCGGGTATCCACATACATGTGGCATATATTTACACATGCATGCTTGTAAATAAAAAATTAAAATGAGCCTTAAAGTTTATTTTAAAAAAATCCACATTGAGCACAATGTGGGAGAGAAAACTGAAAATAAGACAAACACAACTCTCCCAACCCAGTTCATAGGAGGGAAGGTCTGTGGTGCATCACCCTTAAGTTCTAAAATGACAGCCACAGAAAGCCAGTCTATTTAAGCATCTCTTAGGAATCCCACGTGTATAGAGAAGTTCAGCTTCTTGTTGCTTGGATAGGCATTAATTCTAAGGAAGAATGCATGATGGAGGAGTGCCTTTCTTACCTTTTTGTGGGAGGCTTGAATGGCTTTCTTGATGGCGAAGTTATGTTGGGTTCTTTCACTTGTCCTTGAGGAAAAAAATATTGGCACAAAGATAGAGTCTTTCTTCTCAGCTGACGTTGAAACTTTTTTATCTCTCTTCATTCCAAAATTGATTAGATCTTTGTAGAAATCTGTCTTAAAGTCATCTTCTACAGTTTGTACCTGGCCAGCAGAATACATATAAAATAAAACATTAGTTAGGGAGAGAATCCGGGTTGGTAGATGCAATACTAAGGCGATGCCATGGATAAACAGGTCTAGGGAGGCAGTATTTTGAGCAGCTTGATTAGTGAAAGAACACAAAACCTGAGACTTGAAGATGATAAGCTGTGAGAACTAGTATGTATGTATGTATGTATGTATACACACACATATATATATATAATTTTTGACTGGCTATTTGGGAATTTTACATCATGTACCCTGTTCACACTCATTTCCCAATCCTCGTCGGTCTACTCCTCCACCCTTATGACCACCCCCTCCCCTTGAAGAAGAAGAAAAAGAAGAGGAAAAAGAAGAAGAAGAGGAAGAAGAAAAGAAGAAACAAACAAGGGTCCAATTTGCGTTGCCCATATACTCAATGGATCATGATCACTCTTGGTGGCCAACCCCTTAAAGAAAACTGAATCTTTCCCCAACCACAGTCCTTCTAGCAGTCATCAATTGGAGAGAGCTATGCTACAGTATCCTTATCATAGTTTTAATAGTTCTCTTTGATGTCTTCCTGTCTAGGAGGTTACTTTCTGCGGGGAAGGGGGGAGTTGTAGGGGTTGTCACAGAAACCTTCTATGTCCTTTTTTTCAACCTTGAGTCTGCAGTCATCAATGCCACTGCAGCAGTAGCTTCCTTGCCCTTTACAGTCTGCACAGTCACAGATCATGGACTTCCACATGGTTTCTGGTGACCACACAGACCACAGACATCCTCATGATCTCCAGCAGCAACACGTGCCCTGGACCTCGACATTTTTATAATTTTATGTGTATGAGCATTTTGCATGTGTGTATACCTGTGCACTGCTCATGTGCTTGGTGCCTGCAGAAATCTGTCACAATCTGTCATGTAGTGCTGGGAACCAAACTGGCTTCCTGCAGTGCTCTGAACCATCGAGCCATCTCTTCAGCCCCCAAAGAAGGCTATTTTTGCATTATCTTCATTATACAGAGTAAAGTGTTTCCTTATGATATTGTCAATGATGAGGCCGAGTTTTAAGGCTGCTTGTGATTTAGGGTGGTGTGGGATTTAATTTAAAGTATTTTTCAGAGAGCCACTACTGAGGCAAAAGAGGGTGGGGAGAGATTCTGTATGACCTTATCCCCACTCTCTTTGCCTGTGGCCATGTCAGAGGAACACCAGGTGACAAATGAGCTTCAGGAGTTCAGTTCACCAGAATGCAAGACACTAATGGGTGAGTCTTGGATAGGCAAAGCCCTGAGGGCTTCAGCTCCAGAAAGTCTCTTGTGAGTATGGTGCCTTTACATGGTTGCCACTGCCATTTTTTCTCTGGTATCTGGCATGGGGCGAATGGGTGTAGGGAGATTCCCCACTGCCTTTAATGTGGTGTGATTATCTCATGGAAATATTCCATTCCACTGGGCATTTTTACCTGTGGATTATTATGAAGATGATTTCCTTTTAACCTGTACTGTTTAGCTGAAGTAATGATTTAATGTAACAATAGTCTTAGTTTAAATAGAATTTTGATGATTAAGGGTTTTAACAAATGTAGTAAGGGATTATGACAGAAGTTTGTTTAGTGGGAAAATTAATATAGGTAATGGCAGGAAATGGTGTTGCCCTTGCCTCTGATAAAGCAAGGGTTGCAGAGATAGAAAATAGAAACAAGAAAATGTCACACAGCTAGGACTTTTGAGTTTCCCTTGATGAGTTGTATAGACTATGGTTTATATTTAGGTTAATGATTAAAGAAAACCACTGAGTCCCAGGAGTCAGCTCAAGTCCTTTTTGATATTGGGAAATGTATTTCTGGGTTTTGGTGTACATCATAGCTAAAACAAAGCTTTAATCAGTTCACTTCACGTAACTAGAAAACAAAAAACTGGATGAGTAGTTAAGATAATTGGACAGAACTCTAAAGTATGAAAAGGGTAAATAGTAACCAGTTTTTCTGGCAATTAGATGAACTACTGCGTATGTAAATGGTTATGGCGGAAAGGCTGCTGATCTGTGAGAAGTCTAAAAGAGAAATGTTTAACTGTATGTGGGTTCTTGGGGGGATAATTTATTTTTCACCTGTAATATATAGGATGTTTCATCATGTAAGGGAAGTGGGAAACATGTTGTTTTGTTTTTTTTTACTTGTATTCATTGTAATCATCCACTTAAAATAGAATGCAACCATATTGCAATTTTTATATTGCTTGAAAGATTCTGCTGGGGTATACAAGCTGCAAGGGAAAAAATGAAGAAGAGAGAAGGAAAAGATTAGGAAAGAGAAAGAAGGGAAACATGAGGGTAAAAGACCAGAACAGAAAAAGGATAGAGTAGAACAAACAACAGAAAGAATAAGAAAATGAAAAACTAAGCTTTGGCCCTCAGAAAAGTCCTCATGTGTCTGCTTGTCCAGTAGTTCACCTGCTATGCATCTCCTCTTCAGTGTCTCTGACCTGCTGAAGAATTGCCATTCATCAGCACCCTAGGTGAGATCCTGACATGTTGAAGGTGTGTGTGTGTGTGTGTGTATGTTTGTTTCCCTTTTTGCTGGCCACAGAGAATTAAGTTGTACTCCCTCAGATAGAAAAGCCAATTGTGTGATTGGTCTGCCGACTCCGTGGCTCCCCTTCAATTCCTCAGCTGCTGAAGGCTGATCTTACAGAAGCCCTCTTTGTCTTACCATTTATTAACCATGCCTCTGAGATGGAGGGCAATTTTGAAACCCACTTGAGCTAAGGGTAAAAACAGGGTTATTTCTCAAGAACTCAAGCCTCAGCTATAGTTAGGACAGCAAGGAGAACAGATGATTAAAATACTCAAAAAATGAATGAGAACTATCTTGTCTGGTCAGCAATCAAAAAATATTTCTTATTTTAAATATTAACTAAGAAAATTCACTGAGAGACAAATTGTATGTTGCATTAAACAGTTTGAGAAATTAGCCAAGAAAAGAAGGAAACCTAACCGTGCTGTAAAAGACAATTGTTCAGTGATAGTATAATCAAATCTCGGTGTTGTGTTCAGATACTATAGTATGCACTGGTTAGAATCTAAAATGCTCACAAATTGAACTCCTCAGTCAACAGCAAAACAAGAAGGGCATGTTATTGAAGGTATGCCATATAGCTGTGTAGATTTCTTCATATGTTCTTTAAAACTCAGACTATATGAGCTTAAAGAATAAGATATTAGGGACCAGCAAGTTGGCTCAAAGGGTCTGTGGTGATTTGAATAGAAATGGCCTCCATAGGCCATTCATAGATTTGAAAGTTGCTTCATTAGCAAATGGTATTACTTGACTACTTAGGAGGTGTGGCCTTGTGGGAGTAGGTAAAGCCTTGTTGGAAAAAAACGTGTCATTGGGAGTGGACTTCGTGGTTTTAAATGCTCAAGCCAGACCCAGTGTCTCTCTCATCCTGTTGTCTGCTGGTCCAGATGTAGAACTCTGAGCTATCTCTCCAGTATCATGTTTGCCTGTATGCTGCCATGCTTCCCGTCATGATGACAACGGACTAAACCTCTGAACTGGAAGCCAACCCAAAGTTAAATGCTTTCCTTTATGAGGTCATGGTGTCTCTTTATGGCAATGGGACACTGACTAAGATAGGGTTTAATTCCAAAGACCCACATGGTGGAATTGTAAAAGCTATTTTCTGAGCACCACTTGTGGCATGTACATGTGTGTGTGCACGCGCGCACGCGTACACACACACATACAGAGATAAATGAATAAACAAGTAGGTGATAAAACATATTCTAAAAACAGAGTTAGACGCTAGCAGGCAAGGAGGCAGTTTAGGTATTCTGAACAGAAACTCAAAGAAGATTTTTGCCAAATGTATTAGTGTGGAAAGAGACAGATACATGAGTAAGCAGTGACAAAACATTCTATTGGACTGAGAAATTAAAATCAGGTCTGATAACATATTTTGCTTAAATATTTGTATTTGTATCCATTCATAAAAGCAGTATTTCACTTATAATAAGTTATTAATAAATATTGACAGCCTGCATAAAATATTTAAGGTTGATCACACTTGTATTTTGTGATGATTGTGTTGTAAGGATATTTAGGAGGTAAATCAACATGCATTATAAAAATAAATGTAGGGGATTAAGAAAAGAGTGATGGGATGTAGGATCATGGGAATGCTACTCTGTAAAATGTGTGAAGTAGTTTCCTGCTGAGGTTATTGTGGCTACGACTGCTGTTGAAAATTGTATTTTTAAGAGTAAGCTTATGAACTACTTATTTGGGAGTTAGAAAACACCCTCCAGTAGAATATCACAGACATATTTCCTTCTTCAAAGCCTGTTCAAAATTGTATACCCTAAGAATATTGTTATTCGTCTTCCAGAGTTATTAGAATGTGGCCTTGGACCCCAAGTCACGTTCCAAACCCAGTAGTGTATATTATATGGTTTTTTAAATTGAGTTTATTAGATTGGAAAATGCCTGTATTTAGATGCTTAAAGATGTCATTTTTATTTTAAAACATTACATTTATGTATGCTTGCATGCATTTATTCATTTATTCTATGTCTATCTGTGTGGGCAGGCTCATGCCACAGTGCACGTTTAGACATAAAGGATAATTTACAGAAGTCTATTTTCTCCTTCCACAGTGTATGTTCTGTGGATTGAACTTAAGTCTTGGGACTTCGGCAACAAGCACATTTACCCATGAGTGCTGTTGTCAGCACGGAAGAGGTCTTTTTAAAGCAGTATTGACATATTTCTTGCTGAGTACCTACTACCATGAAGAAACTCTCACAAATTGTTAGATTCCGAAATTCTCCTTAGCAGTCAAATCTGCATGCAAAAATGTGACGACTAAAACCATGTATTTTGCATTTTTCTTATTAAAAATTAAAAAGGCATTGGTTACTGTCTTAGTTACTGATCTATTGCTGCAAAGAGACGCAATGACTAAGGTAACTTTTATAAAAGAAAGCATTTAATTAAGGGTTTGCTTACAGTTTCAAAGGTTTAAGCCATTGTCAGTCAGGCATGGTGCTAGAGAAGTAGCTGAGAGCTACATCCTGATCTGCAAGACACTGAGCCTGGCCTGGGCTTTTGAAACCTCAAAGTCCACCCCTAATGACACATTTCCTTCAACAAGGCAACACCTCCTAATCTTCTAATCCTTCCAAACAGTTCCATTCCCTGGTGACCAAACATTCAGGTATATGAGCTTAGAAGGGACATTCTTATTCAGACCACCACATTCCCTTATTTTTAGTTCCTAGGTTACTATCCAGCACTGCAATGTGGTGCTCATTACCATACAGGAAAACTAGCAAATTAGTAAAATAGACAGGAGATAAGCCAATGTGTTTTATTTTCAGAACTATCACGTTTTTTGTTGTTTGTTTTTTGGTAAGAACTTGAGACTATTTTTACATCTGTCTCAAGGTTATCTGAGTGAAAAATCTATGGTAAGAGAATATTCTCAATAAATAATCCATTTTTTGGGTATGAACATGTTTTGAAGTTATATGTTCATGGAGTACAGATGTTTATTTGATGTTGGGTAAATTGGTTACCTTTTTTTAATTCCTCCAGTAAATCAATGAAAATAATCCTGACTTCATTGGGTTTTGGAAGGATTAAATAGAAGCATATAGTGTGTAATGTTGACATAGCCACCATACTACACCACCATACCTCGAAGTTAACAGTTTCCAGATTGGCCGGAACACGGTAGGGATTACTTGCTCGAATGCTTTTGAGAGTTTTACATATTCCTCCATTGAAAGAGTTATCAAGGACATCTCCTCTGGGCTCTCCTGCCAGAATATGAAACCTGGAAACAAAGCAGTTTTCAAGAATTCAATAGATGTAGAGCAATCTTTAAAATTTACCTTACTTATATGAAAGAAATTCCTTTTCTTAGACATTCTTGACTTCTGACAAATGACTCCAAGAGAAGGCTCACTTTTTCTTCTCTGTGATGAGGCATTTGTAAAGTACTGGCTATCCTAAACTCAGCCCCATTAACTCAAAAAGTTCTGGGATTTTAACATGAAATAAATTTGAACTTTCAGTTTTTATCATTTATAAAGTTGATACAGAGAATGGAAGCATATTAAGGTACAGTAAAAGAATATTGATAGAGAGTAAATTATGAAATAGTAATATGGAAACTTAATAGTATTGTAATAATAGTTCTATATGGTGATATAATTACATTTAAATGTATTTTATTTATCAAATGTCTATGTATCATTTATTAACTTCCTATGAAACAAGCAATAGTAAGTTGTTTAAAAACCTTAAACAATTTAACATTTAATGACTATATTTTATAGATAGAATTATTTATACTTATTTTACAAATAAAGAAATTGAGGCACTAAGGATTAGCTGAGTTAAATTCATCTATTCAAGAAATTATTAGCAGCTTGAGGAAGTTTTTCATTTATCTCATATAGTCTTCCAGTTTCTTAGATAGGGTAATACATATTCTCTGAGTAAACAGGTTTCTGATCAAAACTTTGGTAATGTTGCATTTACGTAGATGACCAAAATTATCTTTATAAAAATTATGCTAGAGTCTTTAAAAATACATTCAGTTTCCATAGAGTCTTTAAAAATACATTCAGTTTCCATATATGCCTGCTCAGGTAACCTTGTCTTCCAGAGGATACAAAATACGGTTCTAGAGAATAGTATTGAGAAATTCCATGTAGTAGAAGAAGCGCTCTCTGCCCTGTCTCGCTCATGCACAAGGACACTCATCAGTTCTGATGGTGGTGTGTGCTCAAATGGACCCTGCATCTTTCTGAAGATCACGTGGCTGCAGTATTATGTTCCTGTTTATGCGAGAAAAGACAAATAGATTCATTTCTTTGGGAAGGCATCAAGAAGCTGTAGTGCATTTGGATTTTGATTAGAGAATTAATTATTCAGACATTTAACTCTAACTGGTTGACACAATGTCCTCAGATGAAGGTGAGCAATGGAAGGAGGAACAAGAGAGGGTAAAAAGGGTTGGAAGGGACTGAGGAGGTAAATATAAATACAATACAATACAGCTACATGAAGATGTCATAGTAAGAATGATGGAGAAAGTTAAGAGAGGAACAAGGATAATTGGAAAGTTATAAAGCTAGAACATCAAAAACAAATTATTGGCTAGTATGAAAAAGTTGTGATTTTTCTACCAACATGAATGTAGCCCACACATTTTAAAACATCTGCAATCTTTTCTCCCCTTAAAAATGGAGGTAACGATTGCTACCTTCAGGTAGTGTGGGGAGTTAACAATGGTTAGCACAAGACTAGTCTGCTAGCCTGCCCTACAAAGTATAATAGTATATTTTAGTTTCCCTAGTTTTCCAGTAGAGAAAGTCACTTAATTTCATTAAATGAGTTGCACTTTGACTTTAAGAGTGTTTGCTTGCTTGCAGTATTTAACACCATTGGACAAAAGTAAACTGTGTATCTAAAGCAAACCAAAAACACAATAAAACTAATCTTACTCTAGTTAAAAATGCCAATTACTCAAAAGATAAACAAAAAGAAATGTTGGCAAAGAAATGAAAAAGGACAGTGGGAGTGGTAATCAATATAGTCACTATGGAAAACAGTATAGAGAATCTCGTAATATGCTAGAACTGTACCACAATACAACATCCCTGCTCTAGGATATGTAGTCAAATGATTAGATGCTGTGTATGACAA
Organism: Ellobius talpinus; assembly: GCA_001685095.1. Taxonomy (NCBI): domain Eukaryota; kingdom Metazoa; phylum Chordata; class Mammalia; order Rodentia; family Cricetidae; genus Ellobius; species Ellobius talpinus. Next base: position 1,915 of record LOJH01066055.1, on the reverse strand, counting down.
AGAGACATCTGCACTCATTTTACTGCAGCACTATTTATAATTGTTAAGATATGGAATTAACCTAGATGTACAGTGAAAAGACAAGAATACAATGAAAATACATTACCCACATAATATATAGTGGAATATATGATATTAAATGGACCAATCAAGCACAAAAGGACAAATGCCGCATGTTTTCACTTACGTGTCGAAGATAAGTTGACTTCAGAAAAATATAGAATCATGACTAACAATGTCTGGGAAGGGATGGTAAAAGGATGATTAATGAGTATGCAGTTATTCATTAATCATCTATATAATGGGTACACAGAAGGAATAACTTCTATGTTTGTAGTACAGTAAGTTAGCAAACTCGGCAGCAATTACTTGATTTAACTGAGTATTTTAAAATATCTAGTGAACAGTATTTTGAGTGTTCCTAAAACAAAGAAATGAAGTGTCTGGGTAACAGATGTCTTGATTTCCCTAATCTCATAATTAGACATTGTACATATGTATCAAAATGCTACACTGTATCTCGTAGATGTTCATGACTACCACATGCTGGTTAAAATGTATTTAAAATGTTGAATAATTCAAATAAAATGTACTTATTCTGAAAAAACCAACATGAAGAGAACAATTACATTTATAATGGCATTTAGAAAAAATGTCTCAGAAATACACTGAAGAAACAGAGATCTATAAGGTATAAACATCATTAGAATGATCAAAAAGGGGTCAATAAATAGAAAGACACCCCACATTTATGGGCTGGAAGAAGTTTTATTATTAATATGGCAGCAGTTCTCAAACTGACATATGGATGTGGAACAACCCAATCAAATCTGTTATGGTTTGGTTGTGAAGTGTTCTTCTAGAAGGTTCATATATTAAAGGATCAGTACCCAGTTGTAGCACTGCCTTTGGAAGTTCCCTTCGGGGAAAGGGACCGACCAGCAAGAGCAAGGTTAGTTGAGCTTGTCCTTAGAGCTGAGTCTTGTCCAGTGTCCCTCAATCTCTTTCTGTCTCCCAGCTGTGAGTTGAGTGGCCTCTGCCACATGCTCAGAACAGTATGGTGCTCTGTCTCATCATTGGCTTGAGGATAGGCTGAGCTTTCTGAAACTATAGGAAAGATCTGAAAACAAATCTTCATTTAGTTGTTCCTTTCAGATATTTTGTTTTGTTTTCTCTCTCCTTTCTTTGTTTCTTTTCTCTTCCTTTCTTCATTTCTTCCTTTCCTTTTTTATTAAAATTTTAAATTTATTTTACACATCAACCACTGTTTCTCCTCTCTTCCTGCTTCCCCCATGTTTCCAGTTTGCCTCCTATATACTCCTCCATTCAGAAAGGGGCAGGTCTCCCATGGAAGTCAACAAAGCAAGGCATATCAAGTTGAGACAGGACCAAGTTCCTTCCCCTTCATCAAGGCTGGGCAAAGCATCCCAGCATGGAGAATAGATTTCAAAAAGTCAGCTCATGCCCCAGGGACTGGTCCTGATCCCACTGCCAGGGGCCCCACAAACAGACCAAGCTACACAACTGTCACACACATGCAGAGGGTTTAGGTCGGTCCCATGCAGCCTCCATAACTGCCAGGTCAGAGTCCATTAGCTCTCATTAGCTCAGGTCAGTTGTCTTTGTAGGTTTCCCCACCATGATCTTGAAGCCCCTTGTTCATAAAATCCCTCCAACCTTTCTTCAACTGGATTCCCAGAGCTCGGCCCAGTTGTTGGCAGTGGATTTCTGCATCTGCCTTCATCAGTTACTGGATAAAGCTCTCTGATGACAATTAAGGCATGGATGAAGGCTCTCTGATGATAATTAGGGTAGTCACCAATCCATCAGATGTTTTGTTATGACAATAAAAAGTGTAATATATATTTTGGAGATCAGCCTTCTGTCTGATGTGGAGTTGGTGAAGATCTTTTCC
>LOJH01066054.1:0-10392 GCA_001685095.1 Ellobius talpinus | reverse complement strand
AGTTAATAAGAAGTCTGAGCTAATGGGCCAATCAGTTTATAGTTAATATAGACCACTGTGTGATTTCTTTGGGGCTTAACGATTGCAGGAACCGGGCAGGACAGAAACCCCAGCAACAACTAACAGTGGTGGATCTTCCTACTTCAATTAGTGTAATCAAGATACTCTGCTATAGATGTGCCTACAGGTGAACCTCATAGAGACAACCCCTTTTTAGGACTCTTTATCTGGGTGACTCAGGATTGTATTAGGTTGAAAATTAAAAATAAAGACTACAAGGCCATTATTAAATAATAGGCATTTGTAATGAGCCCTGTAATAGAGACTTGTTAAGAAACTAGCAACTTCATAGACTGATGTCTATATAATGTAGATACATAAAACAAAGGAATGCTTTTCAATGCTAATAGAATCCCATGTAATTTGAACCTATTGCTTGCTTCTGGAGCTTCCCACTTAATATGTTCAGATTGTGCTGACTATAAATGACACAAAACAGCCAGAAAACTACAAGGAAGAGCTAGTGTAAAAAATACATTTTCATTCTTCAAATATTCTTCATTTCCTTTTCCTAGTATATATAATTATAGCTAATAACTTTCATATTAAATTACATTATTCATAACTATGCTTATAATGAAGACTAAAATCTTATCATGGCTTGTATTACCCTGGTTCATCCAACTACTGTGAGCTTCAAAAGTTATCATGCTGTTTTATTCTTTTTGTCCTCACAACCATCATTTCTTCAGGACGCTGGGTTTAGATGCAATAAGGTTCTAAGACCTTAGATTGTTCCTGGCTTTCAGTGTGCTTATTTTATTTTATTCTTGGAGAATTTGATTCCTGTACAAAGTGAAATAAGGTAGTATCCGCCTTCTTTTCCATCCAACTCCTACTCAAACGCTCCAACACTTCCCTCTACCAGCTTCATGTCTTCATCTTCATCTTCTCTAACTTTTCCTTAATTTTGTAAAAGTCAACCTGGTAGATTCAATTAATGTTGCTAAATTGGGCATGAATATGGATTTATCCCTGGCGCATGGAAAAATATCTGCCAGTGGCCACACCCTCAAATAAGAATGATCATCTCTTTCCCAGAAGTTCTCAACTGCCTATGGCAAGGTGTACGTTTAATAGGGAGTGCTATCGTAAGGGGTGAACAATGGAGGACACTTCTCCATCTATGGTGGAAGTTTATAAGCTTGAATGGCTTGGTCTTATGCAAGTAAGGAGAGATACTGTGAACTTATGTGTTGTGAGCCCCAACGTGTTTAAAAAAAAACAAAACAGCTTTTACAGATAACACTTATCTCCATCCTCCAAATTCTACATTGTGTCCATAATCTTCTCACACAATGGTCCCTGAGCCCTGGTGGGTTGGGTAGGTAATAAAAATGTCACATTTATGGATAAGCGCTCACAGTCTCTTATTCTCAGCACCTAGTCCTGTTTGTTATACACCTCTGCATTGACTGTTGCCCAATGGAAGAAGAAACTTCACTGAAAAAGTTTGGGAGCAGTGCAGGTCTATAGGTATAAAGATTTGTTTTTGAAAAATAGTTTGACAGTGTGATCATTTAACCTAACATTTATAATAGGTTTTTACTCTAAAGCCCAAAGCAATGGACTGTTGACAAGAATTAGACTATCAGGCATAGTATTCTCTTTTGTAGAATAGGTCGCAAATGTAAAATAATGCAGCTAGTAATCCCCTAACAATTAAGTCACTATTATGCCAGTGGACAAAGCTTACAAGGCAGGTTAGTATTGTAGCATACAAGATCAAGTACACACAACCATTTATAATTTCAGTTCTAAGAGATCCATTGTCTTCTTATAATGTCAGAAGCACCAAGTATGCATATAGTGAATGTTTATGTGCAGGCAATACACTCAAAAGTATTTTTTAAAAGATAAATCTATTTTAAAACCAAGTAAAGTAAAAGTCACCCTCATGGAACTCCACTTCTTATTCATATTGAATAAACTATTTCATTTCCTTTCAGGGTACAGATGTACATGTCACAATCTTAATTGTTTAACAACTTAATTTTTTTGTTATATTTCTTTAAGAAATACATTTAATATTCACAACATTTTCAGTTTAATAATAACAACGAATTCACTTTTAGTGTCTATTTTACTTTTCTTTTGAGATATTTTTCACAACTAGTTTTAGAATAGGTGAGCTGAAGCTGCTAATGCCATAATTCGGTGCCTAACAAACAGAAAAGGGGAAAGCAGTCCACTTTACAGTATAAGGTTTTCACAAGATACCTTACCCTTAAAGCAATCACCAATATGGGCTTAATGGTCGATTTGCATAAACCCATTTGCATAAATTCCTAAATATGATTTACTTTTATTGTTGACAGAGCTGTACTTCCTCTATGATACTTTTTAAATATAGCATATGTTGCTTTTTATGTTCATTCTTTAAAAAAAATACATGGGTAAGTCTCTAACTTAATTTTATTTACCAAACACCAGATGCCCAGTAAATGCAATTTCTCTGTTATTTAAATATTTTAATTAATTTCTATTTCACTCTTAATGATTCATGTTTACTTTCTATGTTACTTAACAGTCCAGAAATATTAGCTAGGCATAAATTTTTAAGTAGAGACTTATTCTTACAAAATAATACTAAATTGTATTGTTCAAGGAGTGAACATAATTCACCATTCATTTTATTTTGGATATGAGTCTCAGTAAATTGGAGCAGCTAATCTCAAAATTCACATATTAAACACCACGTGTTCTGAGCCTCACCTGGATTTTTTTTAGGCAGTTGTAAAAATGAGGAAAAAGGCTTCATATCTGTTAAGTCATAGTATTAGAGAGACAGGGATAAAACTGAAATCCAAATTTCAGAAATTATCAAAAAATAGAGTGGTTCTAACAATGAAACCTAGAGAGATGAATTGTGAAGGTAATTATAAAAATGTAGATTATTAAAGGTTTCTTAATTTATTATGTGTCATCATCTAACTCAAGTACTTATTGTAAGACTTTGTTATAAGTACTGGGAGACACTGTTTCAAATGTGTTCTATGCCACTTACTGACCCTCAGTTCTGATACCAAGAATTGCAATGTGCTTTCAAAAACAAACACTCTAAGCCATGAAGATATTCTTTGCCATCGAGATACTTTGTTGCTTTTCCTGCCGGGATCACAACGTACTAAAGAGGATCAGAGGAAATGAGCGATTTTTACCTTGAACACAAACTGCTGTTTCTATGAAAACGTTTGATTGTGTCTTTTCCAGGAAAATACCTCCACATTTAAAAGCTAAAGTGGAAATTCCTGAGATATTTATCCATTATTTAAATCTTTTGTCAAGTGACTCTTTTATTGAAGATTAAAATACATGACTAGTTACTTGAAGATTGATAAGATAAATGGTACTAGAATAATTAAAATATACATTTCTGAAATGATCAAATTAAGCATTAAGTATGAATATAATAATAGCTTAATAACAAATCATAGTTATAAGTGTACAAACTTGAAACTTTTTTTGGTATTATCTAGACTTCCTGCCATTTCATTTAGACAAATTATATAAACATTAGAAAAATATTTTCATCAATTTTGTAGGGAAAATATTACACTACTGTAAAAACAGAAATTGGAATGATCTCACTGAATGTGCACTCTATGATAGTTGGGAGAGAGGTAAGGAAATGCACAGTGACCTCAGTGTGATGTAAATTGAGTTACATACAGAGTGTGGAGATTTCTCTCTAAACTCTGCTGGGGGTGAGAAGAAATGCTGAGTCGGCCTGTGGATCTACGTCTGGGGCACCTTTATTTCAGAGAGACATCAGGACCCTAAATATGTTGAAGCAAAATCTTTCTGTGTACACAGCCCAGGTAGATGATAGACAAACATCTTACTTGGTCATCTGCCTGCATAGCACGCACATCTTCTCTGTGAAGAGAGTGTAAAGAGAATTTCTATATAATAACCTTTGATAATCCAGACGGGGAGCCTACTGAGGAATTGTTCTAGAGAATCAAATCAGTCTTTCAGGGAGCATAAGCCACCGGCAACGCTGTGATACTGAACAAGCATAGATTTCCTTCAGAGAACATGAACGGCAGCAAGCACACCTTTATAAAAACATGTGGCTGTTAGAACATGTTTGGCAACTGATTCTCTCGAGACTCAGCAGCATTCTTCTTCAAAATAAAATCACCGCAGCGAAGAAGAAACACCGTGAGCTTTCATCACCATGTGAACGAGGAAAGCAAGTCATTCACACTGGGAGTTTCCCTGGAACATCCTGTGCAGCTTTATTTTATTTCAATTAAAATTTTTATGCTACTTACTTGCTGCCAGGTACTTTTGGTAAACAGGGGATGCTTTGTTATTTATGAGAATACGCCTTGGAAGAAATTAGTTTTTAGTCCATTTTACACATCTTATAATCAATAGAGGCATATTGAACAATTTCAGAATTAGTGATTGGGGCAGGACCAAGTCGCTCCCCACTGCGTTAAGGCTAATCATAGCATCCCATCATAGGGAATGGGTTCCAATAAGCTAGCTCATGCACCAGAGATAAATCCTGGTTCTGCTGCCAGGTTCCCCTCAGATAGCTCAAGCTTTACCACTGCCTCCCACATATAGAGGGTCTAGTTCGGGCCAGTGGAGGCTTCACAGCTGTTGGTCTAGAGTTCATGATTTTCCTTCAATTTGGTTCAACTGTGCGTGTAGATTTTTCCATCATGATCTTGGCCTCCCTTGCTCATATATTCCCTCCTCCCGCTGGATTCCCGGAGCTTGGCCTGGTGCTTGACTGTGGATCTCTGGTTCCATCAGTTATTGGATGAAGGCTCCATGATGATAGCAGGGTATCCACTAATCTGATTACAGGGGAAGGCCAGTTCCGGCACCATTTCCTCTATTGCTGGGAATTTTAACGAAGGTCATTCTTATGGATTCCTATGGTATTTCCCTAGCTCCCGCTTTCTCCAAAACCCCATAGTGGCTTTCTCTCTCATGATATCTTTGTCATTCCTCTCCCATTCTGTCCCTCCCCGTGCTAGACTTTGTTGACTACCCTTTGGAGTCTTTACCCATTGGGAGGAGTGGATGGGAGGTGGACTGAAGGGGGTGGAGGCAAGGGGTCAGCGGAGGTGTGAGGAGCTGTAGTTGGAATGTGAAAATGAAATTTAAAGAATAGTAAATAAAAATTTAAAAACTCAGTGATTGTTGGTGNGTTGGTGATTGGGATGATTCAGATAGGCTGTCAGCTCAGAAGTATCTAAAATTACCAAGAGAATATATGTGAAGGATTATCTAGATTGTCCTTATGGCAGGAATGTGTGCCAAGTCTACTAATATGCCACACCGTTGGCTGGGGTCATGGACGGAATGAAATGCAGAAAGTGAGCTGAGCAATAGCCTTCACTTCCCCCTCTTCCTGATTGCAGATGTGATTTATCATCTACGTCAAGCTCCTCAGTCATCACTCTGCTACACTGATGGCCCTACACTGGGGCTGGGAGGCATAATTCATGATTGCTTTAACCAGGGTATTTTGTGAAAACAACAATACAAATAACAAATACAGGAGTTTGGTACTAGAAAGTGAGTTAATATTTTGATAAATCGGACCGTGTAGCTCTTAGTCTTTGGAAGACATTTTCTGAAGGAATGTGTAAAAGTTTAGAATTTTGTGTTAGAAAAATTCTTGAATTCTGGAAACAGAACTTAGCGAGCTATCATCTGGCAGCTTGGAAGATGCAGTGGAAACTTTGAAAACAAAAGCACTAAAAAGATAAAATAAAAAAGTACAGAAAATGGATTCCTGACTCATAAAGATTAAAAGGAATCAAAAACTTCACTGGGAATTGGACTTGGACCCATTCATATGATATGCTGGCAGAAAAAATAAATTGCATTCGGTCTTTCTGCTGAAACTTGAGAACTGGGTGAATGTAAGGGCAATGGACTAATTTGTTTCACATTCGATATTTCAAAATAGGATACCATTTTGGCCGTGTTTAGCTACTAAGTTCTCATCTAGACCTAAAGTAAGACAGATAAACAGATGGCATACACATGTATAGTAACTGTGCATATTTATGGAACATAAAGAGCTTGATGAAGCTCAAAGACATGGTAAAATGCTGAAAATGTGGACACAGTTGATAAAACAAAACCTCCTGTTTATCACTGGGGCAAGAAAAGGGATCTGTTAGTAAGCTCCAGCCTATCAAAGGCTCCAGCTTGTGATATGCAAATTTATTTGAAATGAGAGAACCTAAATGGAGGCTGCTACTACAAAGGGTTTCATGGCTCCCAATACTGGCCTAGGGGTCAGCATAGAGAAGTTGCTGTAACTGTTGTCGAAGGGGGCAAGGTTCATGACAAGATGTTAGGAAAAAATGGTGTCATCATCCACAAGGTGCTGGTTTTGTATATATGACAAATATAAGTTTGAAGGAGTCATGGAATATTGAACCAAAGATCCTCCAAATTCAAGCAATGTGTTGGGATCCCTACAAAGAGGGCAAATTTTGTTATTGTTTAAAATGTCAGGCAATTTTAACTTAAATTGTCATGCTAATATTAAAATGTTATGTTTGAGGTATATGGTGCTTCCTTTAATATAAACAACATTTTAACACAGTGAAAATCTTGTATGAGTCAATTAACAAGTTTGCATATGCCTTTTAAGGCTGACTATTTGCATACAGACTTTTGCAAGCATGTCAACTTTCGCAGACACATGCAGATCTGTGTCTGGAAGACCTGGGGTTTGAAGACTGGAAAGAATGGGACAAACTACAGTCTAATGCTATATGCAGCCTTACTATGGTTTCAATGTACTTATGTAGCAAATGTAAGAAAATAGCAATGATCCAAAGAAGGTTGAGTTAAGAAAAACACAATCAGAAAAACATGTAAATAAATGTCAGTAAGTACCAAATACATACTAACAGAGCAGCCCTTTCCCAGAACTTTCTCAAGACCAACAAATTTAAACACAAGTGAATGGCACATACAATAGATGATATGTGGGAAAGCATTAAAGCAACGCAGAGGTCATATCCAGATTCAGGGTACACTGACCAGATTGTGTTTGATAGCTATGTTCTGACATCCAACAAGAATAAACATGTCTACTAAATTTAATGTAAATGTTTGTCACAGAAGGTATGAAATCATGTCCAAGAACAACCTAGGGAACAAAACATTAGAAGAAAAGGGATTCCCAGAAAAGGTGACACCTCACCTAAGACTTTAAGAAATGCAAACACTTTTCAGAGAAATAAGAGAAAACAATGCTAAGTGAACAGGTAAGCAAGGACAACCTTCAGAGACTGGAATGTCATGAAGAGTGGGGGAATCCAGAACCTGCTTTAATGAAGCACAAATTAAAATTTCTAAGAATATAGTCAACAGGGAAACTGTTTTTAAATTCTTGGGAGGGAATGAAACAGTTTGGAGGAATAAGGACAGCAGGGTGCATTCACCATCCCAGTGGTGCAGCATGCCTGGGAGGCAGCTCTCAGCACAGATGGAGCTGCTGGTTTCAAAGATGTTGGGAGTTCTGTTTTGATTCTATCTCCTTCCTATTTCCCAATCCCCCTTCCTTCTTCCTCTTTTTTCCCCTTTCTTTCTTCCCTATTGTTCTTCATGTTTCCTGTTACACACAGACAGGTGCTTACTGTAAAGGAACAATGATAGAACCTAACAGACCTAGGCCAAGTGCAACTAACATTGCTAGATTTTATATCTGCATAGACTTTAGGATAAAACCTACATAATATTCAAAATGCTTGATTATATGCACTTTATTCTCCTTTCTGAAGCTAGTTTTGTTTTCCATACATATTCCTGTTGCATATATGCCAGATTAAGAACTCTTTGTTCTAGATTGATGGGGCATATTTCTCAGAGGTATAAATCAATGTGAAATAAATAAGATAGCATATTTTTAAAGAAATAATACAGAGCAGTGAGAAGTTGTTAGGTGTGTTGTGATTTGGATATGTTTTTTAAAGTCAGAGAAGATTTTCCTATAGTTTATTTTGTGAACATACATTAATTTACTCAACTAATTATGAATTGATGGAAATTGAACAAGTTTTTACATTACTCATCATTCTGCAGTAGAGCTTATATAGACAAGCCAGATATTTCTTATATTTTCATTTTTAGTGTTTTATCTCTCACTTTAGAAGTAGAAGTGCAAAAGTAGAGGATTATGTCTGCTTTTAAATGTAAATACACTGATTAGAGAAATTTAATCTAATTTTGATCTATCTGCTTTTATATCAATTGTGTAGCAGCTTGAGCTCTCTGAAATTATGGATCTGTATAATGTTCAAGGTAATTGTAAACTTCTATTAGAAGATATCTTTACTTACATTTTCACAAGATAGGATCTATCCATACTTGATTTTTATGTCCATTCCCATGTTTTCACTATCTTAAACTTCTTTTTCTGCATCATAAACAGTTATAAGTATACCTGAAGCAATATGACAGGTGTGAGACTTAATGGATAAATCCTATAGTTTTGCAAATCTCAATAGGTTAGCAGTACAAATAAGAAAGGGAGAAGCCAGAATGAAGATGGCATGGATTGCTGGCAGTACGCCTCAGATGAAATGGCCAGGAAAACAAATGAGGGAGCCATTTGGATGTAATTAGAGAGCAGGAGGCAGAGAAAAGAAAAGAAAGTCTGGGAAATAAGGCACAGATGATGCTTCTGTCCTCCCTTGTCCCCAGACCTCTCAGTCTACATTTCCTGTCTGTTCTTTGGTGACAATACATGTGGACACCCACTGAAATGTACTCAGCCTTGAGATTATTAATAATTTCAAAATTGAAGCCAGCTGCACACAAAATATTGTAAACCAAATGCTCGAATCAATTCTCTTGGTTTTATTTATCTCCTATTAATACAGTCATCTCATAAAGTTGCAGTTTTATTGCAGTGTCCTTAAGTAAACTGTGAGGGCCAAGAAATAGTTTCACTTGTGTATTTTAAGCACAACTCTCTATGGGGCAGTTGCAAATTAATGAAATTATGAATTGATTTCATATCTTGATGCAGTGTTTTGCATGTCTACTAAAAACAAATGACACCTGAAATAATACTCATTTCCTGTATTTGTTCACTCAATAAACATTGGGTGCTAACTCCTTATATGTTTGGTTGTGAGCCTGTGAGCCTAGCCTTTTATGGCTGAACCATTCCTCCAGGCCTTGGTGCTAACTTAAGGTACAAAACATATGGCCTTGGAATGTCTATGCTCTTGAGGACTTTACTCTCTGTCTTTAAGTGTAGGATAGAACAGACAAAAGAGAAATTAGAAGGGGACTGATATTTCAATGATTTGAGCAGGGATTACTGCTTTTTTAACAGCACTTTATATACTGCTGGATATTTTCCCAGGCTTATTCTATGTGGAAATTTGGTGAAATGGAGAAACGTGGCTAATAGATTATTGTGAAGAATTCTTCATATTTTCAAACCAGCATTTAAAAGATTTGTGAACACAAACTTGTTTTCCTTGATGGTTAGGCTCAATCATTTCCTTTTACTTTTAATTATTGCTATTGTAGTGTGTGTGTGTATGTGTGCGTGTGTGTGCCCAAGTGAAACTGTGTGTAGGTCATGTACCACAGTATGTTTTTGGATGTCAGAGATCAATTCTGTGGAGTAAGTTTGATCCTACCATTTTTCCCGGGTACTGGGATCAAACTCAGGTCACCTGGTTGTGTAACAGGTACCATGAATCCAGTGAACCATCTCACTGACCCAATGATTTCAGTCTTCATCAAGTTGAGCAGTAATTTTCATTTAAGTTATGTAAAATAAATCATGTAAGCAGTAATATTAACATTTATGATGGTTCTTTTATAGTAATTCTATTTTAGTTTTCTTCAGGTTTATGCCTAGAATTCATTTTTACATTATTTTATCTATTTATATATTATTATTAGTAGTAGTAATAGTAGAAAGAAGAATAAAAGAAAATTGTATTTATTATTTTATGTTTTCTTCTTTTTATATTTTTATTTTCTTTTTTGTATTTGATTTTTTTTTCTATTCAAAAAAACCCAAAAAACTGTCTTTTTTCAATTTCCATACCAATCTCTGGTCCCATTCCCTCCCCTCCTCTTGTTCCCTCCAGCTTCCCCTCCCCACAACCTATCTCCCATCCACTTCTCAGAGTGTGTAAGGCACATTGCTTTGAAGAAAGACCAAAACCCTTCTTACTATATCTAGGATGAGCAAGGTATCACTCCAAAGAAAATGGGTTCTAAAAAGTCAGTACAAGCTGTAGGGATAAATCCTGGTCCCACTACCAGTGGCCTTGGAGTCTCCCCCAGCCATATAACTGTCACCCACAGTTT
>LOJH01066052.1:0-11331 GCA_001685095.1 Ellobius talpinus | reverse complement strand
GAGGTGGAAAATTTTTTAATAACAATAAAAAAGTGTCTGAAAAAAAAGAAAACTGAGGCTCATATAGAGGCTTAAGTGACTGTTAATTCCTGTCAGTGGCAAGGACAAAATGAAATGTCTTAGATGTGATGATGAAGCATAGAAGGGACACAGAGGGAGGGCCAGGACAGGACACTGCAGGTAGGTAGTACAGCGATAACATCAAGGTTCCCAATGGTACTACTGATGGCTCCTGGTGTGGAAAGTCCTTCTGTATATGTGTTGCTTTTATTGGTTAATGAATAAAGAAGCTGCTTTTGGTCAATGGCTTAACAGAATATAGCCAGGCTGGAAGAGATATATATATAGAGAGAGAGGATAGGCGGAGTCAGTAAGAAGCCATGTAGCTGCCAGAGGGGAAAAACTCGAGTTGCTACAAGCCTTGTGGTAAAACATAAAATAATAGAAATGGATTAATTTAAGATATGAGTTAGCCTGAAATATGCTTAAGTAATTGGCCAAACAGTATTGCAATAAATACAGATTTCTTTGTGATTATTTCAGGGCTGAGCAGCCGGGAACAAACTAACAGCTTTCCTACTACAAGTTGGGTGCCAATCTGTAATAAGAGGCTGCTTCTTCGTTTCCCAATTTCCCTGACTCAAAATAATCACAATGAAACTATATTAATTAAATCACTCCTTGGCCAATCACTTAAGTGTATTGCTAGTTAGCTCTTATATCTTTGGTTAACCCATTTTAATTATTTTATATTTTACCACAAGACTTGTGGCCTACTGGCAAGGTCCCAGCAGACAGCTCATGTCTTTCCCCTCTGGCACTCCATGGTGTTTCCTGACTCTGCCTTCTTTCTCCCAGCATTCAGTTTAGTTTTCACACCTTGTTCTATTCTGCCCTATCACAGGCCAAAGCAGTTTCTTTATTCATTAACCAATAAANCCAATCACTTAAGTGTATTGCTAGTTAGCTCTTATATCTTTGGTTAACCCATTTTAATTATTTTATATTTTACCACAAGACTTGTGGCCTACTGGCAAGGTCCCAGCAGACAGCTCATGTCTTTCCCCTCTGGCACTCCATGGTGTTTCCTGACTCTGCCTTCTTTCTCCCAGCATTCAGTTTAGTTTTCACACCTTGTTCTATTCTGCCCTATCACAGGCCAAAGCAGTTTCTTTATTCATTAACCAATAAAAACAGCACATATACAGGAGGGCTTCCCATACCAGGCCCTTCCCTGCTGTTTCTTTAACTATATTAGGTAGATACCAATTGTCTTATTGTCCCATTTTAAGGTGAGTGACCAGCTCATAACAGTTTCTTCCCCACAATGTAAATAAAACACAGATGTACTGTGACTAAAGCCTGTTTATTTCTAATGCTACCCTTCCTTAAGCCATTTCATCCAAGTGTTCTCAAGCAGTTATATATCGAAGAAGGTTTCAATGTATTACAGCCCTGTTTGTATCTTATTTTCCTTCAATAAATTGTAGGTGACCCAAGATGAGAGATTTAAACTCATTGCATTTATGCCTTCCGTGTTCTTAAAAGTGTCTGTACGAAAGGAGGTGCTTAACAGTCACTAATGGAAAGGCCCAAAGAAAGATTTACCTTTTTAAAACTTCAGGATCCTGGTTGCCAAATCTTTTCATTCAGACCCATAACATGAAGGAGGATTTGGCTGACACATACACAATCTATATTTTTTACATTTCTGTAATGTGAGCTGTAGCATTTCCCATTTTAATCAGCTGTTTGCTGTCCAATAAATGCGGCCCCCGAACACTCAGGGTAATGTTTGCTGAGGTTGATGGCGAGAAGTGTAATATCTGATATGAGGTCTTCTCTATAATGATTCTCATCTCCATTCTTCCCCTATTACTGTCAGCTCCGGGCAAGCTACAGGATCTGCAGCCTGCCTGTGGTGAAGCTGGAAAGGTTAAAGTCTGTTTCAGCAATGGGCTTTGTGCAAAGTGGCTGCTGGTCTGTGGATTACACAGTTCCCTGACCTTTCTGGGATGGAGCATTCTTCACAGCTGTCATTACATCAGTGCCTGAGACCAGAAATATCATTAGGGAAGATGTCTTGGCTGAAGATCCATGCCAAGATTAGGGGAGAGGGACAGGGCTGAGGAAGCATGACCAGTAATTCAGTAAGTGAATCTACAGCCGGATGCTGCTAAGGAGACTGAGGGATGAAGTCAGGGTGCAGGGTCCCCATGACCCTCTTTACTTTGCACTGCAGCCATCTGCTCCTATGTCTACCTCCCTCAACAGTCTGCAAAGGTGGGAAGGGGAAAACTTCTCAGCATCGATCTTTCACTTCCCTGGAACATGCTAGAATTTACATGAATTTTTGCTTTCTGTGAACTTTTCCTGAAATGAAGAGAATCAAAGGCGTTGAGATGGAAATGGTCAACAGAGCAACTCATGTGTTGCTGAAGGATTTGTTTATGTTATCATGAACTGAACATTTCGAAGATAACCGGTTAGCAGGCAAGAGACTTAGGAAGGCAGGGGTAAAGCTCCTGTCAAGGCTAATGAACTGGATCTCAGGGAAGCCAATGGTGTACATCGACATTACAGTAGAATCTGGAGACAGGAAATGATACGCACCAGCTCATGGGCAGAGACGCAGAGAAAGAGATTGCTTTCTGACTTAATTTTTCCTTTTATTTCTCCTTTGGATAGGCTGGATTGCTACCTTATCTTTGAGAAAAAAATTATTTTTGCTCAGTCCTCCACTTTAAATACCCGTCCAATCTCTTAGCTCCCTCACAGATGACACAGTGACTAACCAAATGTCTGAATGCTCCACAGCCTAGGCAAGTTGAGTCATAAGATTTAGCATGGCAGGGCTGGAGAGATGGCTCAGTAGTTAAAAGCATTGACTGCTCTTCCAGAGGTCCTGAGTTCAATTCCCAGCAACCATATGGTGGCTCACAACCACCGGTAATAAGATCTGGTGCCAACTTCTGTCTGCAGGGACACAGGCAGGCAGACCATTGTATATATAACAAATAAATAAATCTTTTTTTAAAAAAAAGATTTAGCATGACAATAAGAGACCATGGCTGGTATTTAGAGAGGCAGGGTGTACGTGACAGAAGACCAAAGAAGGTCAAGGTCTGGAGCTATTCTGTAAGATAAGCTGTTTGAGCCAACTCCACGTGAAGCCTTGCAAAGTCTGCATCATCGTTTGATTTTTATTTGAAACCTAGGAAGCTGACATACTTATTCCCCCTATCTGTGCAGCAGAGGAAGGTAAAATGGCTCCCCATCTTCCCTGTCCATCCTTTCTCCTGTATTAAGAATTCCCACTGACCTTAGAGAAAGTGATTACCTAAATCTTTTCGTAAGAAAGGTTCATTTATGGGTGCTGCCACAGCTTTGCTTAAAAGACATTAGGGATGTATTGTTTCTGACATTAGGGATGTACTGTTTCTGACATTAGGGATGTACTGTTTCTGACATTAGGGATGTACTGTTTCTGACATCCCTACTATTTTCTTTCCACACAGAACATTGCGGCTGAAACAGAGCTTCCAGGTTTGTGAGACATTTTGTTGCTATTGTTTAGGGAGTAAAGCTGGCCTCTTTGCTGAATTGCTGACAGTATGGCAGACCTGCTCTCGGGCAAGCCGGTGGCTAAGCAGTTGGAGCTGGAATTAGAATCCTGCTCTCCCAGGTCTCCTCCTTGAGCAGCAGTAGAGTCCCTTTGTCACCTCACCTCAGCCTCACCATGTTGTCACAAGTCATACAAGAGAGGAAGGTGGGCTCAGTGGCTCTCCAAGTACAAGGCCAGACAGTTTGACTGCTTTTTAGTGTTCCTGGAACCAACCATGTGGCCTTCTTTCCTTGGTAAGCATCAACAGATCCCAGCTTGTGATGGAATCTTTTATGCTTTTCCTATGTGAGGATACTGTGAAAGTGATGTACATTGAAAGGAAACTGCACTTTGAGTTTTGAGCTTTGATCCTTTCCTTGACTAGTCAGATACAGTATGCTTCTCTCCTTGTGCTGGTTTGCCCTGCTGAGCTGCAGCTATGACTCAGCTCTGGAGAGAACATAAGAGATACTCTGCAGTATATTGAGCTGCTAACCTGAGATGCTCAATAAGTTAGGCATATTGAATACAATTCAACCTGATGTTCTCAATGAACAATGGGGTATCAGAAAGTAAACATGGAACCCTCAATATTTCATTTTTTTCTTTGATTCAACAAATAAGCAAGTCTCACTAGATACAGTGTGTGTATGTGTGTGGGGGGGTGCACATGTACGCCCATGCATGTATGTTTGCCTGTGTGCATCAGAGACAGAGAAAAATGAATCAGCTGGGCAGAAAAAAGTATCAGTTATGGTAATGGAAGGAAGTCTGGTGAAAGAATATAAATTTAAAGCAGAAAGCCAGATCATATGCCAGTACAATGGCTGGTGGTGGGAAAGTGACCTGGCATGGCTGCGCTTTGATTACTTGTGTCTTCAGGGAGTTTAATGTTAACCTTCCAACATGCTGAGAGATGAGTAACTCTGCATTCACAGTTATAGCATGATTATTTCAGGAATGACCAGTTTTGTGATTGCAGTTGTTCTTTCCATTCACAGTGTTGCATTCGGCTGGCTAATTTTCTTACCTTGTTGAATTTTAGTTTGCTCACAATCTAATTAGCCAATTTGAATTATTTTGATATCATAGGTGAAAATGTAGCACTGTATCGTCTCTGTTGTGAGTGCTGAGAATGTGAATATTCTGTAATTTCTACACTATTCCAGTACTCTGTACTTACCATTTGACAACTTGCAAACTTGCAGATAAATAGGATGATAACACGCCTCATTCTGATTCATTCTATGATGACATGCCTTCAGAATGCATGGGAAGAAGAGATGACCAGTAAGGATAACAATAATTTTTTGTAGCTTGAAATATACTACCACCTTAAAATAACCAACAAAAAGAAGTTGTCTGGGCTTGAGGGGATGCATGTAGGAGTCACATCAAACTCAATACTGTAGTGATGGTTGTCATCACTGGTAGCTCCAGAAATGATCAGTGGAGGCTGGAAGTCAGAGCCACAGGTTGACAAGAAAATAATGCAAAATTAGTATACATACGGGCTAAGGAGATGACTCAGTGATAACAGGTTGGGTATGAAAACATCAGTAACTGATTAAATTCTCAGAATCCACAAAAGCCCAGGTGTGGCAGCACACATCTGTCAGCACAGCATTGGGGTACAGAGAAGGTAGATACAAGGAGCTTGCTAAGCATCTAGCCATGCTATCCCAACAATTAAATTTTAGGTTCAGTACCAGACCAAAAGGTATAACTGATGTCAGTATATGGTCTTCATGCATACATCTATTGGTACATGTACCTCCATGTATGCACACATTAATATTGGACATAGTACCTTTTGCTTATCCCTTTAATTATAATGTTTCTTACTATAAAATAGAAGCACATTGATGAGAATAAAAATAACAGCAGCCTCTTGGAAAAGTCTTTGAGTTTGTCATAAGATTTTCCCTTCCCAAAATATCCTCAGACCCATAAAGAATTAGCATCTTGGGCTATTGTGCAAAGTGAATTCTTAGTCCTTTGCTCTCTAGGAGAACATAAACAATTCTCTCTGCTTGGATGTACTTGATTGTATGATCAAAATATTGTGTTTTCAATCTATTTTTAATTTCTTCCCATGGAAGATGGTTCAGTTCCAAAGCAGAATAATGTGAATGATTTTAAATGGCTTTGAGACCCTTCTGTCACTCACATCTCTAAGAATCACTATTACCACACAGAATGACAAAAAATGATGAGAGAAAAGAAAGCATATTGTGAAAACATGGCAGATGGTGAAGCCATCAATCTGGAGACCCCTCCTTTGTACTTGTGTATTGTGATCTAGCTCTTGAGCTTTTAGGACTAACCAAGGCTTTGAAATGTGAAAATTTCAACTGAACAGTTGGAAATAGTGCTGGTTTCAGAACTGGATATTTGTTAATTTCAACATTGTTTCTACAGATTGGTAGAACAACCTAGCTAGTCAGCCTTGTAGATTGCAGTCCCTTAATTTGTAAATGGCAGATTACAGAGGGATGTCAGACATGTGCCATAAATGACAAACTTAATGTGAAGCTAGCCATGCTGGATTACTATTGGGAAACTGAGGCATGCCTTGGGATCTCATTTACTTCTCCCTAGTCTTTACTCTGTCTGATCATTTTTTTACTTACATTCTTTGAATGATACTTGTTTAGGATCACAGAGAACAAACAGAGATTTCTTATGACAGTGAATGAGAAAACCTAACAAAGCTAGATTGGGCTTTAATTTTTTGAAAAACAAAGCCCAGAGGGAAAGTGTGCAAGAGTAGTTAGAGAAGAAAACCATACAATATTCTCACAAGAAGGATATAGACACAGCCGTCATGGTCTCAGAACATTCAATCATAGATGGGGAATGTGTTCATGGGATCCTACTACACTGCCCAGAAGACCTGCTGGAAACTGTGGAGTGAGAGGAAGTCAGTGTGTTCAGTTATGTAGCTACTGGTTGGCTACTCTTGCTCTAGTGGGTAGCTTCATACTCATGCTTGTGTGTGGTTGTAGTTAAACCCAGTAAGTTATAAAACAAAAAACAAAGACATGAAAGAAGAAGGTGGACTTGGTGGGAAGAAATCAGAAGTTGAGCACTAGTGGAGGTGAGAGAAAGATAAAAGAGTGGGTCCAGAATGTACTGCGTGTGTGTTTGTGTTATATGAATTTGTCAAGTAAAAAATTAATTTAAAATAACTTTTTAAATCCTCTGTGCTTGGGTGTACCTTGGAACCTCTCTCTGTTACAGACAAATCCTTAGAAAGGGCATAATAATGGTCCATAGGCTTTAGGGAGCATTTAACTAGAAACTCCACCTAAGCATTTGTATAAAGCCTTGTAGTCAGTAAGTGACCAATATGTGATGGACATTAGTATCATGCATGATTTAAAGCCATATAAATAAAAACTCCAGGGCATGTATTTTATTTGTTCAATTCATATCTTACAAAGGATAGCCAAGTACTGAACCTCAACTAAACTGTAGCCTCATCTCTGTTTTCATTTTTCTTAAATAGAATGTTTTATTAGGATGCACAAGATGGCCTTGAAATCACTGTATACCCTAGGCAAGCCTTGAACTTGCAATCCTCCTATTTCAGTCTACACAATAGCTGGTATAGGACTATGCCAGAATATAGCACTATGACAGCAGGTCAGGCCACATATATATTTTGTGCAAAAATTTATAAAGATGACTTAGTTCTCTGTTAAAATATAAATGGAAATGAATAATATCAAATTTTGAAACATTACAAATAGAGATATGTTGGTTACAAATGATAATTGGAGACATAGCCTAATTTTTCTAGTAGGTAAAATGCAGTTTGGGGAAGGTATTGTGATAGCAACACCTACAACTTTTCTCTCTTCATTATATCCTCTTTCCTAGTTTATTGTTTATTCTTGCAATAAAACACCAAAAGTACCTTGGGGAGGAAATGATATATTATTTATTATAATTCCAGATAACAATACAGAATTGAAGGAAATTAGGGCAGGAAATCAAGACAGAAAACTGGAGGCAGGAACTAAACCAGAAGCTGTGGAGGAACACTGCTTCTGGCTTACTCAGACTGCTTTCTTATAGTGTTCAAGACCACCTGCCTAGGGGTTGTACCATCCATAGTGGGCTGGGTCCTCCTATCATCAACGAACTAAGAAAATACCCTTCATAGATGTGTCTACAGGCCAATCTGATAAAGGCATTAGAAAAAAATTTCAATTGATGACTATAGTTTTTGTTAAGTTGATTAAGAAAGCAAATAATGTATACCCTTTATGATGGTTTTATTGGTTGCCAATTGGTCAATACAATAAAATCTAGAGTTATTATATAAACAGGCCTTTGGCCATATCTGTAAGGAGTTTCCTAGATTACATTAATTGACATGTGATGACTGACCTGAAACATGCGCAGCACCATTCTGTGAACTGGAGTCCTCCACTTTGTAAATGGGATAAAGTTAGCTGAGAACTAGTATTATTGCTCTCGTCTTCCTGACTGCAGTTCATGTATTTCCAGCTTGACTCTGATCTGGCAGCCATGCCTTCTCAGACTGCTGGTATGTCTTCTCTTCTGGGACAGACTGTAAGCATTCAAACTGTAAGCAAAAATAAAGCCCTTGTCTCTTAAGTTGTTCCTTTTGTCACAGCTGGAAAAAAAGTAACAGCATATACTGCAGTCTTCCTAAACCTTAACTTTGAGCACATTCTGCTCTTAAATCTGTCAGACTATTTCTTTGACTCTGGGATGGTATCCAAGTTCCCAGCATCATGACACAGGACATAGGAGATAACTCCAATCTGCTTAATTTGGCAGGCTTTCTGTTGGTATTCCTTCCTTCCTACAATCCAATCATATGTGTGTGTATACATATGTATACAGTTTCTTCTGCCTAAAAGGACATGCTTAATATTGACCTATTCTGACTACTAGCATTCTCCCTCTTTTTCCTGATAACTTCAAAGTACCATTAGAATCTTAGTTTAAATAGTTTTGTTACTGTCTTTGGAATGGGTTTTCATATATAGATATTTAATAAAAATTTTTCCAAGAAAACATTCCTTATTATCCACATTAGTATGTTCCTAAAATTGTATTGGATAGAAGTGTGAAAATATCATTAGCCTGCATATATTTTTTTAATTGAGAAAGGCATCATGCCTCCTCAGAACATGGAAATTGGTTTCTAGTTTATAATTTAAAAACACAGGTTCAGTAAATGTTGATGCTTCATGCATCAATACAAATTATCCAACCATCCTTACTACAACCAATGCACACTGTAATGAAAACAATCCATAAGTTGTTTTAAGATAGCTGATGAAGTAGGGGTAGGAAGATTGGAGGGAGGGGAAGGTAGAGAGTGTGTCAGCTAAAGCTAAGGAAATAAAAAGGAGGCTTTATGGTATACACTAGTTTACAAGCATATATACATAAAATATTTAATACAGTATATACTGAAACATGTATAAAAGTGTAATGATAAGAACACATATTTGCATAATGTAACTAAATGGTAAGACTGTATTTCTGAATATACTACTTAATTTGGATTCAGAGCAAAGGGAAATGAACTTTGATAAACCAGGAAAATAATCAAGATTTGTAATAGTGACATGATGGTTATGATGATCACCAACCACGTTCTGCTTGAATCCTGCTCCACAGGAAGGATTTAATGTTTGGTACTGCATTTAATCAAAAGCCCATGACTATTGTATTAGTTCCTTTCAAATTGCTGTGATTAGATACCATTAGGAAAGCAAATCATAAACAAAAGTATTTAATTTGGACTTATGATTTCAGAAATTATGAAAAGCACAAAGGCCCAAAATCAGAAAGAGTTGAGAGTTTATATCTTGATCTGCAAGTAGAAGGCAGATGAAGAGAAAGATACTTGGAGTGGCTTGAATCTTTTGAGACCTCAAAGCTCACCCCAGTGACATTGCCTTTCCAACAAAGTCACATATCCTATTTCTTCCCAAACAATTATACCAACTGGGGACCCAATACGAAACAAATGAACCTATGGGACCATTCTCATCTAAACCCATCACAACTGGGAACATCATAGTCCCTGGTAGAGCATCTATTGTTATTTTGCTGCATGACCTTGTTATAAAAAACTATCTTCTAAATATTTATGTTTATGCCCCTAAATATGTGTTGCTCTTAAGTTTGATCATAGAAATCTATTTTTTCAGGGGATGGTAGTTAGTGCAAAAACTCATAACAGGCTTCAGTGGTAAGCATAAGAAATTGTGAGTGCTCAACTGTCAAGCAATCACGTGTATCAACCTTTCTCCATGTGAGCCACAGGGGGTGTCATGGAAGAGAAGAAAGATAGAGTGCTAAATTCTGACTGTGATTATAGCTGTCAATATGCATCAACTCACAGACTCCACGATTAACTGCAGAAGACCTACACAAGATCAAACTAGCTAAAATTGCAGCATACATGAAGTGGGGCTCCACTCTTGGCAGAGGAAGTATTGACAATTCATAGTTTCAGCAGAGGAGAGACTCACCCTGCTTACTGATATGGCTACTGGAAGGTTACCCCTATCCTTGTGAATAGTTCCCCACCATTGTGCATATGGGCTGCACTAATTATACTCAGGAATTGTAGATAATTAAAAAAATGTTAATTTGGAAGGGAGATGTGCTGGCAGGTACTAGGTATGTTGGAGACAGGTAATAAATGTATATGAGTAATATTCATTGTATGAATTTTTCAAAGTAAATAAAATATTATCTTAAAAGATACATGATATAAAAGGAATGTATAGCAATATAAAACTACTGAGAAACAACTAAATTATAACTTCTGTCACTTGAAGACTTAATTCATTGAGGAGGGGCTTCATTGAAATTTGGTAGGGGAGTAGATAAATATAACTGTAGTACATAAGGCTGCTGCATGCTGAAAAATGGAGGGAGATGGGATAGGAAGAGTAAAGAATAAATATTCTAAGGTCTTCTATATTCAGATCTGAGAATCTGGTCAACAATCTTTATTTTTCAATAGAGTTCTGCAAATCAGCATCTAATGGGAATAATGAAAAACTATAAATGAGCCTCCATTATGTGGTTTTGCTTATAGCTATACAGCTAATGATTATGCTATACTGAACTTACAATTTCAATTTTAGGAGAGTGACTCCCCTTTCTCAGGATGTTGACTATCAGTAGCTGTCAGTGTGTCTGAGTGATGGATAATTTCTTTGTTCTGGCTTATTTTTGGAGCTTGAGAATAATATTACTAACGTTTAATATTTTTTGAAACATTGGCATTGTATATTTTGCCATGTTTCCTTTATATTCAGCCTTTAGAAAACATTTTCAGTTAATAATATTGGGAGGGAGGTAATAAAAACTTCACAGGATGCCAAAAAGCATTGAGCATGAAATGATATCCTTTGACAGTTTGAGATATTACTGCAGCATGGCAGGCATTCTATTGCCAGCTTTGTGGTTAACTTCACTGTTGTCACATACACTCACATGGTGATTACACTTGTTTTAGGCTGAGTAGTAAAATCCACTTAAAATTCTGCAAATCATCATAGCAAACATTTTGCCTAAAGCAAGTATAAAAATTTGAGATGGCTTAATTTGTCTAGTCTTTCTATTAAAATCGTTCTTCATTGAAAATATTCTTTTTTTCAGTATCATTTTTATTATTATTAAAAATTTCCACCTCCTCCCCTCCTCCCATTTTCCTCTCC
>LOJH01066051.1:0-10392 GCA_001685095.1 Ellobius talpinus | reverse complement strand
TTATTAAGCCAATAATAACTGTAAGTGCAGAACAAATGTCAAGAATATATTTAGTTTACAGTTGGTGACAATAAAAGGCATAAAATTATTTTTATTCCTAGTTATACATACATACAAATCATAAAGTCATTCAAAGAAACCTAAAATCTTACATGTACAGAAGTGTGACCCAGCAATATATTGAAAAAATAGACTAATATATTGAAGATATATTATATTTGTGCTTATATTTCACTCCAAGAAATGACTCTAGATAGCAAAAATAGCGTTGAAAATGAGACTAAACAAGGTTTAGAGGCAAGTCTAGATGCAAGTGTGTGGATTACCTCAAAAATGCATTGTTTAGAGAAACAGAAGGAACTTAACCTTGGCCATTTGCAATCATAGTACTCAAGAGACCAAGACAGTAGGGACACTATGAGTTCAAGGCCACTCTGGGTTAAGTACTGAGTCTGAAGCCAACATGGGGTTACACAACACAATTCTGCCTCAAAAACTAAAATAGTTAAGATAGAAAAATTAAAGCATTCCTGTTTCCCTACTACACTTGCCCACTCGCTTAACTTTTCAAGTTTTCACTCAGCTCTACCTTCCTACCCATCATTGTCCTGTCCCCTTTTTTCAGCTATAGGACCCACCATCTAGTCAGATATACACAGTTTATTTATTCATTAAGTTTGTTACTCTTATAATGTTTTATTATCCAAAATGTGAGGCTTTTCTATGTTTTATTCAATCATATATAAGAAAGACATAACAAAACACATTTACTCTTGGGTCAGGAACTCACAGTTAAAACAGTAGCCTTGTTTTTTCTTATCTTTATTTCTATGGAACTGTGTACCATAGTCTTGTAGAAAAAAGTAAAACTAAAACAAAATAACTATTTTAGAACATAAGTGGATCTTCATAGAGGCTTAAGAAACTTGGAGCACCATTTAGAATCTGAAACACACAAGGTTTACTGAGCTTGTGTGATAAGACTAGGTCAAAATTGTTTATTAGTTCCCAGTAGTGCAACGACCCAGGACATGTCTTACAGGACTGACCCAGAATTTCCCCAGTTGGCAGTCTATGCCATAGTAAAGACTTTCCGAGGTAATATAACAAAAAATGAAAATAAAACAAAGCTAAAATGAGCAGACTTCAAAGAGGAACATGTAAAACAAACAAAGGAAAAAGGAAAAGTAGATGTATGCGTAAACACAAAATATTAATTTAAATTATTGATAATTGCAGATTTTTTGTAGATTTTATACATACTTAAATCCTGAACAGTTTGCTCAACAATTTGATATCATAGAATTCATAACTTTAGTCTTACTGTGAGCTATTATGTAGAAATCCAGGAAATCTTTTCTTCTGACAGACTGTTAAATTTGATGATGAAATATTTGCTTATTTTATATAAATGTTTAAATTTAATCCATCAAACATGTGATGAGATAGGATAAAACATATAATTATTTCTAATTGAAAAAGTGCCATGCAAATTTATAGAGATTATTGCTATCAAATGCTGGCACTCCCCTCCCACCCCGTGCTAATATCAGAGGTGAGATGGAGAGAAAATGGAGAAACTGCTTGGTAGTTACCATGCAAACCTTCTATTGGAACCTGTTAAGAGTTATGCAATAGTATAAAAGGATAGAATTCAGTCCATAATGCCCTCAAAATCTAATTTACTGTACACTAAAAGCATTACATTAGCAATAATGCACAAAGTTGAATCTCACAGGGTTGGCAATTTGCTGAAGCATCCAGAATTTTCCCTCTAAACTACCCAAACTTTTAAAAGTGCTCTCCTGTTTTACATCCTCCTCTGCAGTCTTCCAATTAAAAGAATTTGTTCTTTTGCTGCAGAGCAAGGAATTTTAACAGAAGTTTTTTGCTACATTTAACAGCCCAGGAGTTAAGCTAATAAAAACGATTTTGAAGAGACAAGGGTATGCAGTGCATGTTTGATGGTGACATGCGATACTTTCTATTGCCATTTGAACAAAATTAAATTGTATTTTAAGGTTTGCTGCTTCTAGAATCATTGGAAAAAGTGGTGTTTTCTGTCTCAAATATATCTCAGAGCTTGGTTCCATATATGGTTTGAGAAACTATTGCTTAAACACTGAACTACAGAGCTAACAAGGCTTGATTTAAAGTTTTTCCTTGTGTTCCAGCAACATCTCTGAGGTCCAATGAGAGATAATATGTCTTTTTGCATCGGCATATACCTGTACAATTTTTTACCTGTTGTGGAAGAACTAATATTCCAGTTTAAATTTGGCAGCAAAAAAGCTTATGGATCTAATAACTACCTTGAAATGCAAGAAGCTATAATGCTCTCATGCATGACTCTGTGGAAAGTTTATGAACTTAAGAAATAGACAGATGTGAACATTAAAATTAATTTATACTCATTTAAGTTTCTTTATTCAGTAAATAAGGATTCTAGAAACTCAGTCCTTTTACCATAAAGGTGAATAACATCTATTACAAATCAAAGGCTTACAGTCTGAATACTGCTAAGGGTGTCTAGCCAATCAGATCTGTGGTAATATGCTCCCTGTCTCTACACAATACCTGGAGGCAGATGTCATTGATCACTAAATTATTATTTTTTTCTATACATAGAAATTTTTGCTATACTGAAAAATTAGTCTCAGTAGTAGAGTCACAATAATAATTACAAAACATAAACCACGCTGTGATAAGGGGATAATGTGGTCTTTCTCAGTACAACTTGTTTGACTATCCTTAAAACAGGGTAATTACCCTGAGTGCACAGAGGCGCTACACTGTTGTAGATGGCACAGTGTGAGAACTGATGTGAGATGGCGCCATGCTGCAGGGATGAACTGACTGAGAAAATGAGTGTGAGGATTGCACTGAAGAATTACTTAACTATATAAGGGCTCCTTGAACACAAATGTCATGGGACCTGGCCATTAATGTTTGAATGGCTTTTCCTTGATTGTATGTAGAGTTGGAAGGACAGGAGGAAGAGTTGGACCCCATCCTAGGTAGTACAGAGCGGGGTTCATGAAACTTCATTCCTCCCCTTGAGCAATTTGAACTCATAAAATTTTTTGTAAGTATATGTGTGTGCATGTTTGTGGCTTGTGTGCATACTAGTGTGTAAGTACATGTACACCTGTGTGTGAGCACATGTGGAACGAGTTGACTCAACATTGAGTGTCTTCTACTTTTCTCTACGTTTATTTTATTTATTTGTTAGTTTATTTATCTATTTATCTTTGACACAAGCCTTCCCATTAAACCTGG
Organism: Ellobius talpinus; assembly: GCA_001685095.1. Taxonomy (NCBI): domain Eukaryota; kingdom Metazoa; phylum Chordata; class Mammalia; order Rodentia; family Cricetidae; genus Ellobius; species Ellobius talpinus. Next base: position 7,113 of record LOJH01066051.1, on the reverse strand, counting down.
GGCTCACCAAATGCTAGACTGCCTGTCCAGGAATACTCAAGGATGCCCTAATCTGTATCCCCTGCACTGGGAATACAGAAAAAAGAAGATATGATCCAGATATTACATGTGGTATGGTGATCTAAACTCACATTCTCAAACTTGTAAAAAATAACTCACCAATGAAGCCATCTATCTCCAGAGCCCTCATTTAGGAAGCTGTGATTTCTAGAATTATTTATTTGTTATTAATAGAGTATAATTGTCACTTGTGACTGAAACCTGGAAAGTGAAATATAGACAGAACATCCACACAGATGAACTGCATTAATTTTGAGATTATTGCACAGAAGGTAGAGAAGTATGGAGAGGGCTTTAAGGGAGACCAGGGAAGGCAGCTACTTTAGAGGGAGAAACTTTCACAAGCACAAAAAACAAGAAGTTATGCTATTCAATCTCAGGAATACTATTCTAAAGCATATATTAGAATTCACATTTCCAGGTGAGAAGAAAGACCAAAGACAACAAAGATTCACTTACTGTAGGGCAGGATCTCCTCTTAAGCCACCATTGCTTTGAACACAAAATTCAGTCTAAAAGACTACAACATGAATGTGCTTTTAATTGTCTTTTGATAAAAGGATTTTGATTACCAGAAATGTTGTGGTTTGGTAAATAATATTCTCACTATTAGCTTTTGTCAGATTTTCCACAATGATTTACATAGTTTTGCACTATTTTCCATTCCAATAAGTAGTGTATAAATGTTTTTTTTTGCTCACACATCCTCACCAGCATTTTCTGTAATTTGTTTTCTTGAAAATAACCATAATGACTGAGATGTAATGGAATCACTCAGGCCATCAGATTGCTTGCAGTAATAATTTTTTGAATCACGTTGTAATAATAGTTTATTTACTTTCATATAAAGTCAAAACTAGTGAATTGGCAATGTCATTACCAGGAAAAAATCCATTGTTTCTTTTCTATCAGATCTTCTTTACTGTTGTGAGTCTATCCTTTGTCCACTATTTTCTTAATTCTGAAATAGTTCATATAGAGTACCATTCTTTTAGAGTACTTGGCTATTTAGCCTTTGAAAACTTATTATCCAGGGGATCCTTTCAGCTAGCTCAGAAATTAGAATTTTTATTTTTCATTTTCGTGGTTAATTCTGTTTACTTTTTAGTATTTATGGAATTATATAAGCCTCACTGCCTAATTAGACATACATAGGCATGACACTTTTTAGTCATCATAGAATTTACATACTAAAGTGCTTTTAGTGCATTTTTCAAAGTTCCATAAAACCTTCTTGTACATAAATCAAAGGTAATTCAATCTTGGACTGCATTAGTTCATTTTTTAAATTGTAAATCATAGCTAAAATCCTGATGAAAGAAGGGGTTTTATAATTGCTTCGACTCTGTAGAAACCAAGACACTATTAGAATGTTAGTGGCATGAACACTCAATGAGGCCTCTTAGGTTTCATGCTCGCCAGGGCTAAATATTACCTTTTCTACATTTGAGGATTTATTTGACTTTATTATTCCTCCCTGGTTCTTCAATTAGTAACAGCACAAAGTTTCCAGGAAAAGCTCAGTTCAGAACATACTCACTGTCGGGATTTAGCAACAGCAAATGGCTCACTCACCAATACTAAATCCTTCACATACAGAATTCTTTGTTTGTTTTTATCACTGTAGAAATCAGTCCCTTTCCTTACTGGATACCTCAAATACAGGTTGTTCTTTCATTGTCCTCAAACTTGTCTGCTTTGAACTTCAGTCCCTCTGTACCAGAACACACTTTCTTGCTTTCAAAATAGGGAAGAGACGATGAATCTATAGTTTGTATAGTTTGTTTTTATATACGGTTATAAATCAACTACCCTACGGTGTGTGTGTGTGTGTGTGTGTGTGTTGTTTTGTTTGTGTGCATGTATGTAGAAGAGAAAGAGAGGCAGGCAGACAGATAGACACACACACACACACACACACACACACACAGAGCATCTTTAGTAAATGATGCACCAAGCTGAAATTTTTATTTCTGCTTAAAACAAAATTCTATTTATTTTTATTTTATTACTTATTTAATCTTTGTACACATCTTGCACACATCTCCTAGGTTTAGGTTTACACCTCACAACCTCAAATTAATTTTCTAAAATCTCCAAATCATGTTTCATCTTCTACCCATATAGACCTAATACATTTCTTCTTGCTAGAAAATGATAGCTCCAGACATGTGTCCTTGTGACAGGGTTTCTAGTGGAAAAGAAAAAAATATGTTCAGCCTGATTCGCACTAATAACGTCATAGAGTTCTATGTGGATGGCAGACTGTACCAGCAAATGTATACCTGAGCTTATGTATTAGCCAACCTGACCTGGTACTTCACAAGAATAACTAGTAAACAACTAGTGTGCCTACAGAGTCCTCTACATAGTTCCACTACCTTTCTCTTAAGAATTTCTATAACTTTCTTAGCAACGTATTTCAGAGAGGGAGGGAGGCTCATCAGAGGAGAGCCCTGTTTCAGCAGTTGATTCACGACAGAATGCAATGCTCCTGTAAATCTAAAGAATAAGAGCAAGAAGATCTCAATTCTAAGGTGAAAATATAACTAGTTATAAAAAATATAAGGGTTGATTTATGCCAGGTAATACAAACTATTATGATCTACTTCCCACAGTTGTGAGAACTCACTTTGAAATTCTACCTTCTTTTCTAGACGTATTTCAACCACTACGTATTAAACATGTTTTTCTATAACTAAGCTGTTAGCATGGAGTCTGAATAATAATATACAAAATGCCATTTATGTAAAATATACACATTCTTTCAGCAAAGTCCCACCACATTGGTATCTTTTAATAAATACTGCCAAGCAGAGTAGCTTAGCACTGTACATTTGAAGAGCCTATTTTAAGGTTTTTTTTTTCAGGGTCTGGGTTATCTCACTTAAGGTGATTTTTTTTTTCTACTTCCATCCATTTGCCTACAAATTTTATGATGTCATTATTTTTTACCTTTGAGTAATACTTCATTGTGTAAATGTACTAGATTTTTTGTATCCATTATTCGGTTGTGGGGCATCTAGGTTGTTTCCAGGTTCTGGCTAATAAAGGAGGACACTAAAAGGGACATGCATAGAGGGCCCCAGGAAGAGGAAATAGTTAATGGATAAACTGGGAGGGGGCATATGGGAGGGAATGGCAACAGGAGTGATAGTGAAGGCAGAGTTGGGGGAGGGACTGAGAGGGAGGACAATGAAAGAGGTATCTTAATAGAGAAAGCCATTGTGGGAGTAGGGAGAAAGCCAGTGCTTAGGAATTTCCCAGGAAGCCACAAGATGATCCTAGTGAAAGACTCCTGGCATTAGTGGAGAGGGTGCCTGAACTGGCCTGCCCCTGTAATCAATCAGTGACTACTCTACTTGTCATCTTAGAACCTTCTTGCAGTAACTGATGAAAGTAGATGCAGTGACTCATACCAAAGCACTCAGGTGGGGTCCTGGAGTTCAGTTGAAGAGAAGGAGGAGGGATCATGTGAGCAAAGGGGGGTCAAGATCATAATGGGGAAAGCTACAGAGACAGGAAATCCAAGCTAATGTGAGATTATGGACTCTGAACTGACAGCTGGGAAGACTGCATGGAAGCAAACTAGGTCGTCTGCATATGGGTGAGAGTTGTGTGGCTTGGTCTGTTTGTGGGGCCCCCAGCAGTGGGACCAGGACATATCCAGGGTGCATGAACTGGCTTGTTCCTCCCACAACTTGGAATCTCAAGGGAGGCCTTGCCCCCTCTTAGTGGATGTAGGGTGGGATGAGTGTGGAGGGTGGGAAAAGGGGAGGGAGGGGGAACTGGGGTTGATGTGTAAAATAAAAAAGTTTTGTTTTGTTACTTTTGTGAGTTAAATTTGAAATGTCACTCTTTGCTTATATAATTTGATCATATTAGTTCAATCTTCTGGTCATTTCACATAACACTAACCATTCATTTAGAAGTTAAATCACCATCTAGAGCCTTTAAAATATTGCCAATCATGAAAATAAAATAAGCATCAAGCAACCACTACTGAGAAAGCAAGATTGGGAATGAGAGAGGAAGAGGGGGATAAGAAAGGAGGAGGAGGGAGGAGAAGGGAAGGGACAGGAGAGAGGGAGAAAAACGCAGTAGAAGAGACCCTTGTTTCACCAGATGATTTATGACAGAATATCATCCCACATCTCTCTGCCATATGACAATCTTATAATGAGTGTTTTCAATATCATGTATAAATTAGCATCCATTATAGTCACTTAGTCGGTATAATTTATAACCAGAGGGATCATTCTACCTTTTGGTTGTTTCCTTGGTGTTCATTCTTTATCTAAATCATCAAATTTAGAATGTTGACTCCGTACCCACTGGCCTACAGAATGGAGGATCGATTTTCTCTTCAAAATTTATGGTGCTCTCTTACTTGAGTTCTCCAGAACTTGGAAACTTAAGATTCCAAAATAACACATCATCAACCTTACATTACCCTGAACCTATTATCCACATTCAGCTTATCTTCATGGATTTCATTTTCAAGTTCTGACTTCTATAATTAAGCAGAGTAGGTGATGAGGTCTTACAGTGATATTGCACTCTTGCTTAATTTCTTTCACCTGTGCCAGCTGTGGCACAGCAGGGAATCTTTTAAAGCATAATAATGAATTATGTCTGTATACCTAAGAAAAACACAGAGCCAGACTTTCTCAAATTTGAAAGACTGAGAGAGGAGAAGGGGGAGGGTTACTGTACTGTTACAACATAAAAGCAGGGTAATTTCAGGGCCATTCTCTCCCAGCCCCTTCATTTTTCACCAGAGGAAACAGGCTGGGGAAGTTCAGGGAGTGTCTAATGTCTGAGAGTTAAAAAGGATCAGAGCCAGGATTGGAGCTTAGAATGTGTCCTCTCAGATCCATTCCTATTTTGCCAGTGTCCCTGGTTTGAAAGGCGATATTTCATCTGATGGAGAATAAAGGTCCAGAGAATGTGACTAAGGAGGAGCTGGCTAACTTTATTTAATCACCTGTCCAGCAATATACTCACTTTACACCAACCACTTAGCGCTCACTTAAGCTAGCCATTGTTGAAACTCAGTGGAGGGTAAATTGAGAAAGATAGGGAATGATCTCAGAAAGGATTCTACAAGGTGACTCTTAATATGCCTGAAGAATGCTACTATAGTTTCATTTGAGTTTAATAAAGACTCAAAGTCATAAAGATAATGTAAAAAAACACAGATAAGTACCAAATCTCCCTCTCCTCTATTTTCAACACATATTGATTTTTCCTTCTATGCGTATCAATCAATTTTTCTCTTTGCATAATCTAATTAGGAAACCTCAAGACACACAGACACACACACACATAATTTCACATTATAAGTTCAAAAGTACCACAGCAATACAGCACATGTGTCTATCATGTGCAGGCCCCCAGATCTCCCTCCTTCTCCCTCTCTCTTTCTCTCTCCTTTTTCTTTCTTTCTTTCTTTCTTTCTTTCTTTCTTTCTTTCTTTCTTTNNNTCTTTCTTTCTTTCTTTCTTTCTTTCTTTCTTTCTTTCTTTCTTTCTCCCTCCTTTCTCTGTCAGATACATACACACACACACTTACAAACACAAATATGTGTGCATTTAGTATTATATTATTATGTAATGGGCATTTTTAAGTCATTGAACACTTGTATTAAATATAGATTATATGGAATAAATGCAACATTGTTTATATAATAATCATTCCCATGTTGAGTATAAGGACATCTTCAGTTTTCAATAACATATGTGAATGTTGTTAGACTATTCCAAAAATGTGTGCATGTCCATGTATTGGAAGACTTACCTTGTGTTTTTTTTATAGGATATTTATTTCATCACTGTTCTCAGTAATCTTGGCAGATATTATCAAATGTATGGTCAGATACAATTAATCAACAAGATATATGAATTACTGATTTTTCAAAAATTTGGAGTCCTTAGTTTGTAAATAAGCTTCCAATTATGTTCATTTACTTATATTAGTAATACATACAACTATATATATAATATTTATATATACTGATAAGGGAGGGAGATCAGGGGCCCTGCACATGATAGACACTTGCTGCTTGTTATGTTATATCTGAAATTATATATATGAGAAATAGGTAGGGAGAGAGAAGAGAAAGTAAAAGTTAGAGGTCAATAAAACACACATTTTTTGTCATTTTAAAATTCACTCATATTAATTTTCAATGTTTCTTTTCTATGTTTTTTTGAAATTTGCTTTCTTGTTTGTTATAAAGATACAGTGTATATACTACTTTATTTTACGATACCTGATACATATCCATGAGCAAATAATTTTCTTTAACGTATGCAATCAGTGATGATGTCAACTAATAATGTTGCAAAGCTGTGGTAATCTACTGAGCAATAAAGTATTATCTGGCAAGCCTTACCAGGTATATTTTATCATCACTATCACATTTAAACACTATGTGTGTGAAAATGATTTAATAAATTATCTTTATCATTTTTATTCATTTTATCATTTATCCAGCTACAAGGTCACAAGCTGGCATGTTTCCATGTATTAATGGTTGTGATCACTAATGTCTGTGGCCTAACCTGTCTAACTAGTGTTTCCAATAACAGATGCAATATCACATTTTTAGAAAAAAATACATTCCTTATTTCCATTATATAATCATGCAGCCTGAAGAATGGATTTCAAGTACAAAAAGAAAATATAGAAGAACAAACTTAAAAATAGCAATCAATCACAATGTATTAGTTTTTAAAAGAAAATTTTCTGTGTCTTTTAAAAATTTATAGACAGCATCAACACTATAATAACAGACAACAACCTATGTGTATGAGTTTGGGTGCATATCTGAATATATGTCCAATAAAATATTAAGAGATATAGTTCCGAATGGAAAGTAGTGTCCTCAACTAATGTTTAATGCAGTATTTAAAACCAGAGACAAATTTAGATTGACCCTACAAGTTGGAGTTTAGTGAAACTTTATTGCTACACCAAACAGAAAATTATTACAATGGCAAATGTAACTTCAGTAGGGGGTTTTCGGATGCAGACTTTTTGGACTATGGGG
>LOJH01066050.1:0-10393 GCA_001685095.1 Ellobius talpinus | reverse complement strand
AGGCAGGGAGGGGAGCAGAGAAAAATGTAGAGCTCAATAAAATCAATAAAAAGATGCTTTTCAGTGTCACCTCACACAGGCAGTTTTTATCAATGGCAGTGATGAACTATTCCCTAGTCCCTTTCTCCCTACTACTACCATCTGCCTGACTCCCTGGGGCTAACGTTGAGACAAAAATCTGGCCTGGAGCCTACCTATTCTGAGTAGCTCCAACAGAAAATCACACTAACTACAGCCTTTTCTGACTCCATCCCATCTTCCACCGCTCGGCAGCAAACAGGAAGAGGTAGATGTATCACCTTGGTTCTGTAGACTTAACTCAGGTCTTCAGGCTTGGTAGCAAGTGCCTTTGCTGGCTGAGCCACCTCGCCAGTCTTGTCCTCATCTTTGTTCTATGTGTGATCATAGAGGGTGACTATGACTGTGACTGATTTTCCACACCGAAGCCTTTGTCCTGTGTTGTATCCCAAAGCAAGCCTTTCATTATCTCCCGAACATCCCACTAGGGTACCCCACATCTCCATGCTGTCTCTTGGGCAATTCCAGGTCCCTTCATGGTATTGGTATTGTCCCAAACAGTGGAACACACAGCCTAACTGTAAGATTTGTTTTTAGATGCCTGTGAAGCCCCAGGCCCAAGTACTTTAAATCCAGTATAGAAACACTGGCAAGTAATCGGAGAAATACGGATGTCTTGCAGAAATCTCCTTCCGAGTGTGGATGTGTGGAGGCAGCCTGGAGATCATCCCCTGCAGCCGGGTGGGGCATGTCTTCAGGAAAAAGCATCCATATATTTTCCCTGATGGAAACGCCAACACATACATAAAGTAAGTGCGGGCCCTGGACTAATGTAGATGGACAGTAGCAAGGCGATAGAGGCCAAGGATTTGCAACGCAGTCTGAGCTCTGCCAGGCAGCCTGAGCACCCTGGATGATGCAGGAGTTGCATGCCTACAACTCGGACTCTGAGCAATTGGCATTAGAGTCAAGGCTTCCGTAGGGTATCTCCAAGACTTGAGAAGTTCAACCAAGCTCACCCACACCTACCTCATTCCCTAGAACTTCAGTAATTGAAGTCCCTGGTTAGGGATTTGCCTCTAAGCATTTGGGAAGGGGAGGGTGAACAGCTGGGAACCATCCCCTGGGAAGAAACAAGAGATGGGAAACACTGGAGAGAGCAGCATTGTGCCTGCTCCAGGACCTCCTGCTAGACTAGAAGAATCCAGAGGGGCATTCCTGATAATCCAGCTCCAGGGCTTCTCCTCTCAATCAACACCCCCTTTCCACAGATACAGAAGTCAGGGGCCCCTTGCCTGTCTCTCCTCCTTTTCCCTCCTACATCTCCTCAAATTTCTCTTTAGTTTTCTCTTGTTCAAACATTCCCGTATGTCTATTTTTCTTAGGATTTAAAAGCAATTATGTGTATATGCACAGAGAAGGGAAGAGCACGTGTGGATAGAGCTGCCTTTTGTGGCCAGAGGAGAGCTGAAGTCGTGGGCAGTTTGTCCACCACCTAATGTGGTTGCTGAGAACCAATCAAATTTGAGTCCTTTGCGAGAACAGTGCCCACTTAACTGCAGAGTCATCTTTCTAGCCCCTGACTCTCTTAAAAATATTTTTCTTTGATCTTCTTGTCTCTTGACATCCAGGTGTTTCACTCATCTCCCTAATCAGTCCTCTTTCCTTTCCTGCTCTTTGGTCCATTTGTGTTGAGGAGGAAGCTTCCCATCCTTTGATTTTTTGACTTATTTATGGTATTCTTTCATGATTAATCACACACATGAATGGGCGTGTATCGTATCCCGACACAGCTAGCTCAGGAGGCCTGGGTTTGAACAGTGGTCAAGTTCTGCATCTTGCAAAGCAGGGTGGGTGAGGAGAGGATGGAGCGGGGAGAGAAGGTGGCAGGCTAGGGAGCATCAAGGAAACAAAGGCTGAGCCAGCCACCTTTGATTTCAGGTTTTGAAACTGTAAGGTAGCCAGGGATATCTGGCATGTGGCACAGGGGTATGACTGTGCAGGAATCAGAGACTGCTGGACAGGCACTGGCTTGGGAAGCAGGATCCTGGGTAGTCAGATGTGTTTCCTATTTGAGATTGGGCTTTGGCCAGAAAGCATCCTTGCAGGCCAGTGGTGGGGGAGCCATTCTGGCTAGAGAAAAGAGGCAAGGTGTTTGTGAAGCAGTTCCCAGTTTGCGGATAGTGAAGCCACTCATAGGGGCTAGCCAGGTGATTTTAACTCTTAGTTGGCTGTGTTTAACTCTCCTTTCAGAATCCAGCTCAGAAGGGTTTGCCATGCTCCTCTATCAAATGTCTGTGCTCTAAAGTAGACCTAAGAACCTGGAGGAGCAAGTCGGTGTTCCTTAGACCCATGATCCCTTTCTCCTGTGTGCATCAGCTGCCCAGACCCACCAGCCCTCATTATTTTTTTTGATCTCTCTTCTCTTGACTTCAGGGATCTTCCTGGGACCTCATGATTGTTGAATGATGACAACCATTCCCTCTTCTTCTGCCTCTCCTTCTTCTATGGTTATGCTTAGGGTCAGACTCAAGCATACAGGCAAAACACTGAAAGAGATAGCTTGATTACTAGTCCCTTACCTGTGACCATTGCTTGGCCTGTGTGTGCACCGACCTTACTTTTGGGGAGCTGAGACCTCAACATGTCCCCTGAGGGAAAGTAGAAGACCTTGGAGCAAGAGCTCACTAACCAAGCAGACCCAGAGGTTAGCTGGTCCTTACAAGCCCCACTTTTTACTCAGATTGACAGGCAGCAAATGATACACCTACTTTTCCCTAGCCCTTTTCTGCTTTCTTGAGTCACCAAAGTTCAGTTTCTGGTGTGATTTTTTTTTTCCCTGATCTGTATCTTTTGGAGAAAGGCTGTTGGTACTACTAAGGTCCTACATCTTGGGATACTTTCAGAGATAGGGACAGTTGCCTATGCTCCATATTCTAAAATCTGTGATGTGAACACCTCTGTCCTGGTGGCTGCTGTCAACTTTGCCCTGTGTGTTTATTTCACCTGGGAATGTCCACAGGTGATTCCCAGATGAGCTCCCTCTTGAGACTCCTTATCGCCCTAGGAACACCAAGCGGACAGCTGAAGTGTGGATGGATGAATACAAACAGTACTACTACGCAGCCCGACCTTTTGCCCTGGAGAGACCCTTCGGGAAGTAAGTATGCATCTGACTGAGGAGGGCTGAGAAGTGAGAGGGACTTCACCTCAGGGGCTCATCACCTTAGCTGACTCCAGAGCCTCCTCCAGGCCTAGAGCTATGGCCATTCTGATTTGAGGTCCCTTTATGCTCTACACTGTTCTGGGTATACAGGGTGTTTGCCAGCTATCCCGTGACTCCTCCATGACCATTCCCATAGAGGGAGCTGAGCATAGCCTTTGCATGGTAGACGGATAGCTATTTGGTAAAATGGGCTTCTGGTCCCTCTAGGTTGAAATTCCTTCCTTGACTTCTTTGTGCCTCCAAGCTTAAGCTCCAGCCCTTCCTTGGAGGGGATTGCATGCTCACATATCTTCTCAACCTTCGTAGGCGAAGATGGGGGGGGAGAGAAGGAATGTTTATTAAACGCTAGGTACACTGCTCCATGCAGAATCTCTTTACTCTTCCCTAAGCTCTGAGAGATGCAGTTGCCTAGCCTGATTGACAGGTAAGAAGACTGAGGTTTATGTAGAGAGCACAGATCACCCCCGAAGGCTCACAACACACTGATTCCCAAACCATATGACCTTGTGCTTCCCAGCCCCAAGCTGGCTGAAGGAAGAAAAATATTGCAACTTCCCTCAGTTATTTGTGTTCCTTGGGGAGGAGGCGGGGCCACCATGGCGTTTTGCCCTACTCGTCTCTCTCACTCATCATAGAAGGTCTTTGAGCAGGTGGTCTTTTGTAGCCTAAACTTCTAGGGTTGGGTTCATCCCTGTACTAGAGGACTAGATCGGAGCCAGCCAAAGTGATTTGTACCTTCGCCATCACAGTCCAGGTCCACTCTCCAGTTTGCTCACTTCACCTCTCCTGAGGCATTGGATCTTGTCCATGTCACAGCTCTGAGTCCCATCAGCCTCACTCCTTCATCCTCTCCCCTCCCCGTGTGGGATTCCTTCTACTCTTACTTAAAGGCAGGACCTCGGGGAGTTTGGTCCCCCAATCTTTTGTTTGTTTGGTTTGGTTTTTTTTTAAAAGTCGGGGTTTCTCTGTGTAACAAGCCTGGCTGTCCTGGAACTCACTCTGTAGACCAGGCTGGCCTCAAACTCACTAAGATCCTCCTGCCTCTGCCTCCCAAGTGTTGGAATTAAAGGCGTGTGCCACCACTGCCCAACTTGGTCTTCCAATCTTTTGCTCTGTTGCCCACCTAGTAACACCTTCCCCTACACACATGAACACACACACACATGCATGCACACACACACGCACGCACACAATGCTTTTATATCTCTTCCTCCCCCTGTGCAAGGCTGCTGGACAGTCTTGTGGAATTTCAGAATCTCTGACTTGATGGTACTTCATGGCCATGTTGTCAACAAAGTCACATGATCCCTCCTGGCCCTGCTCTTTCCTAACTAGCTCAAACCCACTGCTTTTATTAAACCTTCTTCACTCCCTTCCCACCCCTGAACCCACCACCTCCTTTCTTCCTCTTGCATGTATGACATCTAGTTTATGGATGAAATGGACAATATTGATTTCCCAAGACAAATCGACCCATTAGCCTGGCCACAACTGTACCATTCTTCTCGCTCTCCTTTGTCTCTGTGGACAGGTGTGCTTCCAGAGGAGGTCTGACTTACTGATGCAGGGTTTATGAATGAATGCATTTATTCATAAATCAACACTTATCACATTCCCACAGTCTGCATTCATCTCCTCCAGCTTGCCGTGCAGGGCCCCTCAAATTTTCATGAGCACACAGATCTCCCAGGGAGCATGTTAGAACATGGAATCTGATCCCTGAGGTCCATGTTTCTAATAAGTTCCCACGTGATGCTGCGCTGTTGGAGGAGGGTCCTTTTATGAGGAACAAGTTTCCATGGAGCAGTTCCCAAACTAACCTGACAGTAGAATTGCCTGCAGATCTCCAAAACCTCTGCTGCCTGAACTCATTCTCCAAAGGATTCGTTTTCTTGGCTTTCAAATTAGTAGAGTGTTCAGCCCTGCGGGGGGAGGGGCGCATGCCCGTATCCAGGCACCTCCTCTCTCTACAACCTTAGTTTACTTCTGTATCCTTCCCTTCTACGTTTGCATCTACTCCTTGACTTGAAAGAGAAGTGGTCAAAGAAAATACACAATAATAGCTACCTTTATGACAGCATTGCTCACCACCTCTCTGCTTGTCTTCTGCCTGCCCAGGACCAAGCATCATGGTACAGTGTCCACCTGTGCTGCCTCCTCCAAACTCTGAGGCTATTTACACCAGTCTTAGCCCAACACCCTCCCTTCTGGAGTACCCCTGACTCCTGGGCTTCTTTTCTGCTGCTCCTGAATCCTATGTCTTCCATCCCAACTCTGTGCTTAGTTTCTTCTTCCTTCCTCTGGTCTTCCTCTGAGGCTCTGTCCTAAATCGTCTTTTTATTAACTAGACATCCTTCCAGTGACATTGCCACATCTATTCACCGCTGTGTTTCTAACTGCAACCTTTCCTCTGGGCTGCAGTTTCTTATGCCCAAGTATCAGATAGCTACTTTTGCCTTGATGTCTCCCAGGCATCTCCAGTGGAACAAGAAGTCCTAAGCTAACCTCATTAAGTTTGTTCCTGAATCTGTCCCTCACCCTGTAGTCCCCATCCAACCCCACAGTCTTTCTTACACCATGTGCGTCAAGTCCCAAGTCTGGAGATTGCCATAGTTCCCATCCTTGACTTGAGTGATCACCATGTCCTGATGCTGCTGCTTCATTCAAAGCCCAAGAACCCAGGCTCTTTCTGAACACAGCGCATCAAGCATGCTAAAAGCATGCTGTCCTTGTCCCTGAGAAGCTGAGAGGTCTGGTGAGGAAGTGTGCTATGTGCTTTAAGAAGTCTCGAGGCTGGGGCTGAAGCTCAGTGGTAGAGCAGTTGGTTAGATGTGCAGGAGGCCCTGTGTTTGAGTCCCAGCACAAGAAGGAGGGAAACTGGGAGGAAGAGGAGGAAAAGTAGTTTGACTGAAGTCTTGGCGAGAGAAAGGGGTGGGAGGAAGGGGGTTGGGCAGGAGGCAAGGCTACTGCCATTGGCTGCCCATTGAGGACAAGGTTTGACTAGTACGTAGGTCAAAGGAGTAGAGTATTGACCATTGCCATTCCCACCCAATTCACCAAAAGCAATATAATGATCCCCAGGATTGGACAGTCACCTTCTGCATGTCCTCTGTCCTCACTTTTGCTCCAACTGGCCCACTCCAGAAGCAGTGGTAAGATTTCCTTAAAGCATTCCTAAGTCATACTCTGCACAGGGCCCACCAAGTCCCTCCTAGTGCCCTTGAGATAGAGCTGACACCCTTCAGCAGTGCCTTGTGTGGATCTCCATGAACTCACTTCCCCCATTCACAGGGACTTCTGTCTTAAGGCCATATGGCCAGTGTTGCTCCTGTAGCAGAACTTTCTGACTTGTTCACAGCACTGATCTCTGCTTTCCTATCCACCCCATCTACAACAGGAACCCTGTCTCACCCACCTTTTGACTTCTCTAGATGGCTCCACTTCCTTCCACATTCCAGCATCAATAGGCACTTGAGGACCATGGTACCCATCAAACAAGAACGCACCTCCAAGGTGTCTGTGTGCCCTGTCTTCAGGGTCACGTGGCCTATGGTACTTGAATCACTATCTTGTACTACTCTTCCAAAGTTTCATATCTAACACTGAATGCAATGCCTGTCACGTGGGATGTTCAGTGACTATTGGATGAACGAGACCCCAAGACCATCCAGAGAAGAGGATGCTCTGGGAATGGGGCAGTCAGGAAGGGTATTCCAACCACAGAAGGACCGGGAGTGAGGGTAGATCCATAGTCCCAGCAATGAATTATTAATGACACATTCAGTGTTCTTGCAGTTTAGCTTTTAATGAAGACTCAAAAGAGCCCCAATTCCATTTTCAAAGAAAAGCACAAGTCCTTGCTGCCATTACTACATCATCAAGAGACAAAGCTGCCTGCTTTCATAGGCCTGTCTGGACCTAGAGAAATTTCTACTTGGTTCATTGACTCAGAACCCTCTAGAGATGTGTGGCTGTAGAGCATACCACTGATGTGGGGGACACTGTTGTGATTATTGCCTCTGATGGCTGTGTTTTGTCTCCATGTCCCACCCTCTGACCTCATCATTCCAGCATTGAGAACAGGCTGAACCTAAGGAAGAATCTACACTGCCAGACCTTCAAGTGGTACCTGGAGAATGTCTACCCAGAACTCAGGTATACCTATCTACTGGAACCAGAGCTAGCTTCAAGGAGAGGCCCTTGTCCGGCCTGGCCTGGGAGAGACCCGTGACCCATGGCCGACTGGAGGAGAGCTTTTAAGTCTGTGGAGGACTGAAAAGACCAATCAGTCCTGCTTATCCTGAGCCAGAGAATTGTGTTGAACTTAGTAGCATGAGAGACTGGACTTAGGTGATAGCAGAATTTCTCAGTCGCTGGGGGTAGTACCCTGGGCTGTGCTAAGAGCATAGGATTGGTGACCTAGACTCCATCCTAGACATCTGTCTGCTGTGTGGCCGCTGAGGGTCCCTTGCTGCATCATGTCCACAGCATCCTTCCCTCCTCTGAGTGGTGCCGACCTTTGTGACAGCTCCAGGGACGATGGCTCTGCCTTCTCAAAACACACCCCTAATCTCTCTAGCAGTTAGCAGCATTAATGTCAAAAGCAGTGTGTTTTCATATGTCCCTGTGGCTTCCCTACAGGGTGCCCACAGACTCTTCCATCCAGAAGGGCAATATCCGGCAGAGGCAGAAGTGCCTAGAGTCTCAAAAGCAGAAAAACCAAGAGACTCCACACCTCAGGCTAAGCCCCTGCACCAAGGTCAAAGGAGAAGAAGCAAAGTCTCAGGTAGAGTGACTGGTTGGGGTCATAGATCTACATGCCATGGGGGTAGAGATATCCAGATTAGCTTGGGTACCTGCTTTGGCCCGACGCCAGGGGTCCAGAATGGAGCAGAAGGACACTTCTTACTTGACCACTGGCTTTTCTCTACTTGGTGACCAGATGATGGCTTCCAAGTGGCATCTGCCCTTAGGAAATGGTCCATTCATTTAACAGGAACCCAAAGGGACTGGCAGCAGTCTCCTACCTACAGGCAGTAGACATGGGGTTGGGTCACACAGGGAAAGTCACACCAGCTAACTCTGCAAATATGACCTGCAAAGAGGAAAAGAAGCCTGCTGCTAGATGTTCAGACAAGATGCCGACATGGTGAGTCTCACAACTGTCTTCCAGGCCATCAAATTAGATTTGGCTACACCACTGCCATCCACAGCTTTCTCCCAGGGCACCTGCTTCCCCTATGTCTGTAGATTGTTTGGGGCCCTTTCCCAGGAAGCTTTCCTTGTTGCTTGCTTGTTTGTCAACAGAGCATACCCTGTCCAAGCCACGTGTTCTGCCGGTTTCCCCCTTCTGAAGTGAGGCCTGCTCTTTTCAAGGTCACTGACAAATTCACCGCCTATCTCAGCCTTGGTAGCACTTGGGCAAGCACAGCCATCACCTGACTCCCCTCTCTGTCTTGTGATTCCACAGGATCTCTGCCGTCTTCTCCTCCTGTCAGAGTTCTTGCCTAGCTCTTCTCCCCACCTTCGAGTGTTTGCTGAAGTTCTCAGTCCACTCTTTTTTTCCCCTCTGTAAACTCTTGGAGTTATTACCCATATTTTCAGCTTTGACCGGCTCCTGTTTATTGATTCACAAATTCTGTGCCTTTATGCATCATTTATTCACTCAGCAGACATTGTTAACTCTGAAGATGCAGAAGGGCAAGGCTAGGCTGCAGGAGGAAATGTGTGAGCAGCCACTGTGATCTAACCTGTGTCCCTGAGCATTTGTCACTGATGCTATAGAGAACTTGACTTCCAAGTTCTGTAGGAGCATTGCAAAGTTGTCCCTGAGGACTCGAAAATGGTCTGTGTTTTGAGACAGAAGTAGAAACAGACAAGGCCAGGAAGGGAAGAAAGGGTGACCCAGGAAATACAGCACATACTGCAACCTGGTGGGAAGTATAAGGATAGGGCTAGGAAAACTGAGGCCACAGGACTGAGTAAGGGCAAGTGGATGCTGAGACTGGAGAGAAGCAAGAGCTGGATTACTATCTGTCTTCCTAAGGAAGCTGAATTTTGTCCTTATTAGTGAGAGCTCTGTCAGATCCCAGTAGAGGGCTCCAGGAATAGACGGTTCACAGTTAAAGAACTTCTCCCAGGACTGTGGCTCAAACACAGGGTGACTGAGCCAAACTCCTCTATGGTTTAACTCTACAGCTGGCCCTGAGCATGCAGGCTCCCTGCAGTGCACAAGTCTCTGCCCTTGGCACCCTTTGCCCTTGTGCCATGGTTCCAAATCTCACAAGTGCCTTGGTCCCTCTTCCACCTATAGAACCCGGTGACTGCAGCCCACCATGTTCTCATGCCCACCCTCATTTCTTCCTGATAGCTCCATTTCCCCAAGACTGGCTCTGCTGACTTTGGGAGCAAGGTAATTTTTAAAAAAAAAAAAGTCCCTGTTGAGAACCTTTAAGATAGATTATGGCCACAGCCTCTAGGTGTTCCTCCTGCTCTGTCCCTCATCCCCGCTTAGTGTGTGGCCTCTAAACCATCGTCCCAAACCCCAGCACAGCCTTCAGTGGCTCTCTGTTGTTCACAAGAATCTACACTCTCAGACCTGGACCTGGCTTAAAATGACTTTGCCAGAAGCAGCCTCTACTCCAAATGGGGCAGAGGAGGTGGTGTGGGAGTTAGATTAGACTAGAAAGGAAAGGAAATGGGGGTGTCAATTTTACTTTAGGTGTGGCTGCCTGGATGACAGCGACACACTTTGCTCAAGTGACACTTTGTAAAGCATTGTGAGTAGGTGACACATCTCTATGATTCTGAATGTGGGTGTGGCTCACGGAGAATTCCATCAGTCAGAATGTTGTCTGGCCCCTTCCCTGGTACAGGACTCTCTTGGTCTATCCCCAGCTGAGCAGAGCCTTTCTGGAACTTGCCAACTTTGGTTGTATAAGGAGGTAAGAGAGAAGGCCACCAACTCTCTGGGCTTCAGAGAGGGTTCTTTTATACCCAGTCCCAGAAGAGGTAACAAGGTCATGTTTACCTGGAGGAGAATGGCCCATCCCAGCTGCCCTTTCCGCTGACCTTCCTGAGGTAGGAGGAAGGCTCACTGTGGCACGCCACGTCCGCCAGCAGAAGAGATGACCACAACAGGATTCTTCT
>LOJH01066048.1:0-10393 GCA_001685095.1 Ellobius talpinus | reverse complement strand
AACCTTCCCAACCCCCGAATCCCTCCCCATCCTCCCCATCTCACTTCTCTCTCTTAATTGTCAGTTTCATAGAATCGAGAATCACCTGGGAGATGGGCCTCTAGATAAACTTCGGGAGATTGCTTTGAGTACATAACTGATGTGGGAAGACTTGCCTTAATTGTGGGTGCACCATTTTGTGGGCAGGGCATCCTTGGCGGTAAAATAGAGACAGTGAGCCTCGCATCCTTTGTTTTCGTCTTCTGACTGCAGATGTGCTGTGACTAGTTGCTTCAAGCTCCTGCCTCACTGGCTTCTTTGCTGTGATGGACTGTGTCTTCAACTCTGAGCTAAAATAACCCCAACCTCCCTTCATTTGCTTTGTGTGTTTCATCACAGTCATAGGAAAAGGAACCAAGGCATATGTGACTACAGCAAAGTTTGTTTACTAAGGGAGAAATCATCATAAGAAATAACCATAGGATTCTAAGTTATGTTTATACTATACCTAGATACTAGCTTTTTAAGACTTACGAACACTTAGAGTGAGAAGCATGACACGCAACAGAATATACAGAGGGAAGCTGAAAAGAGATGGAAATGTCAAGGTAAAGAAAAGAGCTCTTCAAAACTGCAGGGTAGAGCGAGCTCAGTCACCTGCTTCCGCTGCTCCTTCTCGTCTCCTTGCTCATCTTCACTCTCTAACCCTTCAGTCTAGATTTCATGGAGGACCTGAACCAGCCAGGTACATTTATTTTATAAATGAAGAGAAGGGGCAGTTTTCTGAGAGTAGATAGAAAAATCTTCATATGGCTATTTAAAACCTGTTTTAAACCTGCATTTATTTAAAGATCTATTTTAGTGATTCCTAGTATAGCTTATTTTCTTTTCAAAGAAAGCAAGTGTTGTATAAATTCTATCATGTATAGTGAAGTTTATTAAGATATTCTTGGGGAAAAAACCCACATATGTGAATTCTGCCTTTCGTAGACAAAGAACTAAGCAAAGAAGGTACAATGACTATTTTTGTTGGGAAGAATGGTTTACTTGGATTTATGTTACTGGGAAGTCAATGTAATTTGTGACCTAGCTTTTATTTTGATACATTTTTGATTATTTAAAGCAAACAATTCATCCGTCGATCTATAGATTAAGCAGTGTTGAATAGTGGAGTATTCAGAAGGTTAGGGGCCACTAATTGAACATAAAAGCCACTGGTGTACCCACATTCCTGTGAAGGGTGTAGTGAAGGCTGAACATTCTAGATAAAGTTCCAAGTGAGTTAAACTGAAAATTTAATTTTAAGACACAAAAAGAATTTGATCAAGAATAAGAATTAGCACAGTGTAGTCAAGGGTAAGTGCTGGGGGCTATTCGATCACACAGTGAACTAGGAGTTTGCATTTGCATTAATTAATAAAATTAACTTTGGATCAGGAGCTGCCTTAGCCACTAGTTGCTATAGAACATCAAAGGGCGTCCTGGAGAGACAGAGGAAGCAGTAGGGTGGGGTTTGGAGTGCTGCAGGTTTTTCTGGTTTGGCCAAGTGGAAACACAGGGATTTTGGAGATGCCAGGAAGGAGAGAGGGTTAGGCTAGTTGCTACTCTGCCTCTCTGAGCTAGCAGGTTTTCATCCCAGTCATTGAATCTTGAATCTTATTCATAAATAGAATGACAGAGATTTAGTTAGAGCTACCTTTAGTAGCAGCAACAGGGCCAGTGCCTGTGGGAGCAGAAGGCCCATCAGCCTGTGGCCTGAATGGCTGG
This sequence comes from Ellobius talpinus, assembly GCA_001685095.1. Lineage (NCBI taxonomy): Eukaryota > Metazoa > Chordata > Mammalia > Rodentia > Cricetidae > Ellobius > Ellobius talpinus. The sequence continues at coordinate 8,647 of LOJH01066048.1, read as the reverse complement.
GCCACTACTGGAAAAGCAGGCCAGTAACTGCGGAATCACAACTGCTGGGTGAAATAGCAGTAATTAAGGCATAGCCGCTGTGCCGAAGTTAAGATACTAATTAGCACAGTGCAGTCTAAACCAGTGTTGAAACTGTTTTAACCAAGCTCTGTTGGTTACTCAGTGTTTCTTATTCTGTCATCCAAATTTTAAAAATTGCTTAATGATGCTGGCTAGCATTTTTGTATTCAGATTTAATATGGTAGTTATCTCTTATTTTTAAAACTGTTTTATTTTTAGAACAATTTGTGATATTGCGATTCTCTCATACCTTTGCTTATCTTACCTATTATTAAAGTCATAGTTCCACATCTGGACTGAACAATTACTGATTTGACAGTTTAACTGAAGTCTGTAGTTTGCTCTGATATTCTTAGTGCTTTTGTTTTATGTTTACTTTTTTTGTTTTGTTTTTGTTTTTTGAGACAGGACTTCTCTGAAACAGTTCTGGCCATCCTGGAATTTGCTTTGTAGACCAGGCTGACCTTGAACTCACTGAGATCTACCTGCCTCTGCCTCTCAAGTGCTGGGATTACAGGCGTGCACCACCACCACCACCACCACCCAGTTTGTGTTTACTTTTAATTTTATATTTTGAGAAGGCATTGCACTTGGTAGCCCAGGCTGGCCCTGAACACTGCATCCTCTGCCTTGGCCTCTTAAGTGTTGGGTTGCAGGTGTGTGTCATTACATCATAGTCTGTCTGCTCAAGGTCCCCAATCAGGTTACAATGTTGCACTTAGTTATCATATCTTCCTGGGCCCTACTTTAGATGGTGACACTCAGATTTTTTTTATAGTGACCTTGATAGTTTTGAGGAGTAGTGGTCGCATATTTTACGTGATAACCCTCATTTGGGAGTTGTCTGATATTCGTTTCGTTGTAAGACCGGAGTAGTAGAGCTCCAGGATAGCAGTTGGACAGGAAACGTGTCATACTCAGCAGGGAGCAGCAAATCTTTGTCCTGTCGCCATGAATTGTTGCTACTGATGTTTTACCGTGATCCTCTGTGTGAGCAAACATTTGTTGGGCTTATTCTTCATGAAGCTACACTTTTCCTCCCTTTCAATACTATATTATTAAGAAGAAAGTCAATATACGGAGTCCATACTTGAAGAACCGAGACTTACGTTCCATACCCCAGAGAGTAGAATTATCTACACACTTAAATTTTTTCTGCATAGGATATTTTTCTGTTTCTCCTATTTCTTTGTTAAATTAATTAACTGTGTTTTATGGAATCATCTTTTTTTTAGCTTTGGATTATATTTAATTTTGTTCAGAAAAGCAGGTTTGACCATTCAGAGCCCTCTTAGTCAATTGCTATGCCTTTCCCACACCTTCTCATTGTGGTTCTTTTGTTCTTTTTCTTCTAATTTTTCCCCTATAATTTCTCACGTTAGAAGATGCTATAAAAATATGCTAATTTTTAATAGAGTTCCAGGAATTAATCCTTCCCCAGGGATCCCCAATTGCTTTTATTAGAAGATGTTATTAGAAAACATGATGCATATATTATTTTTGCTTAGTCATGCTGGCCCTTTGCATTGGCAAAGGTATGAAACAAGAATGTCTATAATAGTACATAGACATCCACAATTATTTCTAAATGTGCCGTCTTATAGCTATCCTACGTGAAACATGAGTTTATACTGATGTCTTCAACTCCCTCCATCGCCCTGTGGATGGCTAGTCTTTTCTCCATATACTGTCTCATGCTAGCAGCAAGAAAACTCATGTCTACCTATTTCTTTCCATCCTTCTACTTTTCCAACTATTCTACAATAGTTCAGTTTTAGTGTATACAACAAGAACATGAGTTACTCACTCCACTATGAACACACTTATCATCTTGGGCACAGTTTATAAACAGACTTATCGACAATTGATTTTGCTTTTTATCTTCCAGATTTTAGGCACTTGTAAGGTTATTTGAGCAATCTCTGAAATCTTTGTTCCAGTTCCGAAGGCATTAAGGAGCCAAGGAGTGCCTCAAGGTCACACCACACCACAAAAGTCACGCAGATTTATTGAGAGAGACTTAAGAGGATGACTGCCTCTGCTTGGGGGAGAAGCAGCAAACGACGGGGGGGGGACTGGCTTTACATAGGGTTTATTGGGACAGTGTTTTCCAGGGTGGGGATTCCTAGGGTAGGGATTGGCGGAGTTTAGGGCTTGGGGCAGGCCAAGGATTGGTAGGTTTTCATACTCAGGACTTGCGGGTTTTGGTGAGTTTTCAGACCTGGACTAGATTTAGACATTTTACCCTGCAATCTTTCCTTCTCATTTCTTCTTTATAAGGTTTATTTTGTACAATTTCAACACCATTAGATTTTTTATGCTTATTTTCAGCTATTTCATTTATTTTTTTCTTTTTTCAAACATATTTTAAGTTAAAATATAATTACACCACTTGTCTGTGGAATGGACACTTAAAAGAAATCCCACACTAGTTCAGAATTGAGAAATAGATGGTTATTTATTTAAAGGGTAAACTCACAAATCAGAATTCTCTGCTTGAACGGAGAACAGAGATTGAATCCAGCAATCCGAAAGAGCAGTCGGGGAAGAAGGGGCAGATGCAGGTTCTGCATCATCAGCATATATAGTATAAGAGGCCACACCCCGGTAGGCAGGTAACCACAAGCTGTAAGACTTCCTACAGCACTTGTCCCCCTACCCTTTCCTCATTCCAATGCCTTCCATGTCTCCTTTCTCCAGATCCTCCCATGTCTCCCATCTCACTTCCTCTCAAACCAATGTCCTCTTTTTCTTTTATTATCATCGTTACACATATATGTATATGTGCCTCTGTATCCACGTGTGTACACATGTACAAATATATAACTACTACCTGATAAGTCTGTTTTGGTTGTTCACAAGTATATGATTTTAGGGTTGACCCTTAATACTGGACAAACAACTAGGGCACTCAACTTTGGGAGAAGCTAACTCACCCTCTCAGAAATTATTAGTTGCCTGTAGTTCTTAGTCTAGGGGTTGAACCCTGTGAAATTTCCCCTTTATGTGTTAGCATGTCTATACTATCTGTACTGTCACTATTTAGTGACATGTCTATACATGTCTATACTGTCACTATTTAGGTCTATGAGATGTCCCTCTTTGTGTTAGCGTGTCTATTGATACTGTCACTACTTATGTCTGTGAGATTTTCCTCTTTGTGTTAGTGTATCTATTGATGCTGTCACTATTTAGGTCTTGTTTAGGCTACTGAATCTAGGACACACAATCTCACAGCAGACTTCCTGGTCCTCTGGCTCAATCAATTATTTCACCCCTTCTTCTGATATGTTCTATGAGCCCTAGAGAATGAGTTATGCTGTAGTTGTATCTGATAGATCTGAGATCCCTATAACCCTTTGATTCCTGCACTGTGCTGTGGTTTTATGGAATATTCCATTTGATGTAAAGAGAAGTTTCTTTGATGAGAGAGGAGAACTACACTTATCTGTGGGCAAAAGGATAAATTTAGAATGTAGTTAGGAATTATGCTGGTCTAGTGAAATGGCCTTGGTAGGTTCTCTTCTAAGATCTGTGACATCACTAGCCCTGGGAATTTGGCTACTTTTTCTAGATCCAGCAATGATTTTTTCCTTCTGTTTAGTGGGTCTGAAGTCCAATTGGAAAGCTGTTGGTTACTGCCAAGATATTAGTGCCACTATTGCACCGTTAGGGCTATTGTGCCATGTTGGTCATTGCCGTGGTTTATAGATATCACATGTGGCTATAACTATTGATTGCTTCCCTCCCCTGGTAGCTTTCACAGTACTTTCTGATTTATTGAAGCTAGACTGCAGGTAGGAGACATTTAGGTTAGATTAAGCTTGAATCATATAAGCTCTATGTTCTATCCTAATGTGTACCATCTTCAGCAATACTGACGTACCTTCAGCCTCTGAGAGGAAACCAAGAATCACAGAAATAGCCAATATTATTTTGGGAATCATTTCACTACCCTAACCAAAAATTCAAATAGAGTTTGTAGTGAGTTTTCAGACCTGGAATGGATTTAGACCTTTTACCCCACAATTACTTTTCATTCCTTCTTTACAAGGTTAATTTGTACAATTTCAGCACCATTAAATTATTAGATCATATCTGGTACTGGGGTTTCTGTTAAGTGGTCTATGGCTCTGTGGGGAGCGTTGTCAGCCCAAGTGACATAACTTTAAGATACAGATTATAACTGGGTGGTAGTGGCATACTTCTTAAATCTCAACACTCAGAGGTAGAGGCAGGCAGATCTCTATGAGTCAAGGCCCTCCTAGTTTACAGAGAGAGAGTTGCAGGATAGCCAAGGCTACACAAAGAAAGTCTTGAAAAACAAAACGAAACAAATAAGCAAAAGATATAGATTGTATATAATTTTAGGTAAATACAAAATAATATAACTCCTTGAGGTTTCATTGTCCAACCTTGATATGATTTGTAACTCTTCTTTCATTTTTCTCTGTTGGCATTGCTTCCCATGCCCAGTTAGAGCCCCTACCCTCAGTTTTTACCCCTCATATCAGCTGTACTTCCCTAGTCCCTTCTCCAGTTTCTCTGCTATGGTTCCTTTATATTTAACTGGTTTCTGCAGTTACTCCATGTTACATATTCATATCTGAAAATTTGTAGTTAGAAATTACATATAAGAGAACATGTGGTGTTTGTGTTTATGAGTCTGGGTTGCCTCACTCTCTGCAATCTTTTCTAGATCCACCCATTTGGCAACAAATTACATTTTTCTTTATAGTTGAATGTAATTTCATTGTGTATGCATTCTATTGTGTATATTTTCATTATCCACCCTTCTGTTGGAGGATGTTTATGTTGTTTCATTTTGAAATACTATAAATATGGCAATATGAAAAATTGCTGAACAATTATAGGTGGAGTAGGATGTTGAGTCTCTTGGTCATTAGTCAAGGAGGGGTATACTCAGGTTACATGGTAGACTTACTTTTATATCTTTGAGGATTCCCCATACTGATTTCTCAAGTGGCTATATATGTTTACATTGTCATCAAAAGAAAATGAGAACTCCCCTTTTCTCCACATTATTTCCTGCATCTGTTGTCAGTTATGTAGATCTTAGCCATTGTGGCTGGAGTGAGATAAAATCTCAGAGTTGCTTTAATTTATATTTTCCTAACTGCCTGGAAAGTGAACACTTTTTGAGGCATCTCTGGGCCATTTTTCCCTTCTGTTGAGAACTCTCTGATCATATCTCTAGTCCATTTTTTGACTGGACCATTTATTTCCTGGACCCTTGGCTTTTTGAATTTTTTGGTATATTCTGGATAGTGATCCTTTGGATGTATCGCTGGCAATGCTTCTTTCCTTCTCTGTGGGTTTATTCTTTGCTTCACTTATTGTTCACATAGATGTACAGAAGCTTTGTAGTTTATGAGGTCCTACTTGTCAGTTACTGCCTTTAACTCCTGGGCAAGTGTTGTCCTATTCAGAAAGTCCTTTTCCTACACCCATATCATATACATTACTGCTGAAGATGCTCTCCTTTCTCCAATGTATGTTTCTGTCCTCTTTGTCAAGTATTAGATGGTTGTAGCAACTTGTACTCATGTTTTGGTCTTCTATGTTGTTCCATTGCTCTGTATGTCTATTTTTATGCCAGTATATGTTTTTTTAAATTATAATAGCTCTATAATATATCTTGAAATCTGGAATGATAATGCTTCCAGTAGTTTTTTTTTTTCTCAGTATTGCTTTGGCTATCTGATGTCTTTTCTGACTCCATGTGCATTTCAGTACACCCTTTTCCTATTTCTGTGAAGAATGTTGTGGATATTTTTGACTTGGATCACATTGAATCTGTAAAATACTTTTGGTATGATGGTGATCTTCATAATATCAGTTCTACCGATCCTTGAACATGGGCTGTTTTCCCATTTTCTAGTGTCTTTATTAAGTTTTATTAAGTCTTTCTTCGGAGATTTAAATTTTTATTATAGAGGTCTTTCAGCTCCTTGATTAGGTATAGTTTAACTTAATTTATTGACATCAAGTCTATTGTAAATGGGAATGTTTCTGTGATCTCTTTGTTGCATGCTTGTTGCTGGTGTATAGGAAGGCTGCTGCTTTTGAACACTGATTTTGTATCTTGCCTCTTTGCTGAAATGTTGATGTTTTTCTGGAAGATTTCAGTTAAAAGTTTTGAGATCTCTTATGTATAATATCATATCACTTGCAAACAGGGATAATTTGACTTCCTTTTTTGTCATATTTGAGTCACTTTAATTTCACTCTCTTGCCTTATTGCTCCAGCTAGCGCTCCCCACACTATATAGGGTTAATGGATAGATTTGTTTCATTCATTCCTGACTTTAATGAGATTGCTTCAAGTTTCTCCTTATTTAGTATAAAGTTGTTTGTGGGTTTGTGATATAGAGCTTTTATATTTTGAACTATGTTCCTTCTAGTCCTACTATGTCTAGGAATTTTTATCATAAAACACACTTGATTATGTTAAAGGCCTTTTTCCTGCATCTACTGAGAGAACCGTGTTGTTTTTTACTTTAATTGCATTAACTTTATGCGTTTCCAATCCAATTAATTTTAGTCACATTATATATTCGATCTTGGGTTTTTCTTATCTCCAGCTTCAAAACAGTTTTAATTAAAAATTGCATCTAATTAGATTTATTGTACCTATCCTATGAGTTTTGACATATGCATAGGGTCATATATCCATTACTATAGTACTGTATGGAGTTATTTTGCCACTTTAAAAAGAACACCTGTCCTATTCACATTGTCAATTTACTCAAGAATATAATAAATATTCAGTGTTATAGTTTTGCACATTCTTTGATGTTACAGTTATTAATACAGATGTCAACTACAAATTTATGCCATGTGTTTGTCTTTTTCACAAAATCTCAAGTAAGTCTTTGTTACCATGCTTTCCATCAAAGGCTTTCAATTAGCCATTAGATGAATTATTGATGGTTGCTAAAAATAAAACTCAATATTTGGGAACATTTTAGTGTGACTTTGACCTATGAGCTGATAGATAGATACATTCTGAGTATTTAGATGTGTCTTGAATATTGAAAATAAAATCCTTTAGTGATCACTTATGAATCTTTTATCATGTTTCTGATAGAAAAACATTTTATCAAAAAATAACTCTCTATTAATAAAAGATGAGATCATGTAATAAAACACAGGATGTAATAGCTATGTAAAATATTTGCATATGTTTTCCATGAGACCATAAAACCATCCAGCTGTTCTCGGTGAGCTAGTACAGTGCCACACCATGGCGTTCCACGAAAGAAAGAGCTAGACCTTGCCCTGTGCCTTGAAAACTGCTTAGATTTTTTTCTTTTTACTTTTTTTAAATAACATTTAACAGTTCTAGAAGGTAGAAGTTTAAGATAAATAACCAGCATGGTTGCCTCTTAATGAGAACTCTGAGGGTATCTGTTCTATGTCTCTTTCTGGGTTCTAGCAGTTTTCTGGCAGTCTTGGATAGCATCACCCTGGTTTCTGCCTTCATCTTTATCTGACCTCTTTCCTATTTTATCCCTTCCCATAATCTTTCCCTCGGGCATATTAATGTCTGCACCTAATGCTCTGCCCACTTTGAAAGATATTGGTTGTATTAGATTAGAAGTGATTCTGGTTGCCACATTTTAATTTTATGTCTTTTTAAAGACACTATTTTGGAGAAAGGTTGTGTCTCTTTTGTTGTTGTTGGGCTTTTGTTTGTTTTATTTCTTTTTGTTTACTTGATTCCTGTGCTGGGGATTGAACCTGGAACTCACACATGGTTGGCAAGCACTCTGCCTCTAAGAACCTAAGGGTACCTATATCTTGAGGCATTAGAGCTTAGAACTTCATCATTTCTGTTTTGGAGTACATGCTATTGATCCAGAACAGGACTACTGAGATTCTTTTGCTAGTACAAAGCTCTATTTTATGATACAAATATGTTCTTTTTTTTGGTCCTTCTTATTCACTGTCTTGACAAACAGTACCTCTTCTGGTTTCTTTGGCCAATAGAATAATTGAAATGGAATAAGGTTGGATATGTATCAGGCAAAGGGCTGCACATTCAAAAAACAAGGGTTTCTGAGAAGTTCTGTGAAATGGAATTTGTTCCTTGTCTTACATGAAATAATGTAACTTCTGAAAATGTTTTCTATAATACATTCTTAAAAAGCTTACATTATAGACTTGGATCAGTTTGATAAGAAATTAATGCAGCATTTCCTTGAGAAGATTATTTAAATTCCTGTGTCTCCATGTCCTTATGTGTAAGATGGGAATATTAACACTTATTTCACAGAATTTTTTGACAATCACATGCAGCAATACATGGAAATATCGTAGGACAATGGATTTCCCATAATAAGCATTCAAAAATTGTTACCTTATTTTCTTTGTTCTTAATATTTTTGTTGCCCAAAACAAGACCCAGAATTTACCCTTAAGATGCTTATATTTTATTAACAATAGCCTGAATATGGATACAGGATTTTATTGTAAGTTCTTTCTGTTTGTGTTCATAGTTTGTTTTTTATTTGATAGGCCAGCCCTTAGGTGGGTGGAGTAGACAGAACAGAATGCTGGAAGA
>LOJH01066047.1:0-10393 GCA_001685095.1 Ellobius talpinus | reverse complement strand
CAGCCCTTTGAGATTCATCTGTTGAGAGTTCTCTGTTTAGGTCTGTACCCCATTCTTTATTGGATATTTTTTGTTCTTCTGATGTCAAGTTTCGTGAGTTCTTTGTATATCTTGGAGATCAGCCATCTCTCTGATGTAGGGTTGGTGAAGAGCTTTTCCTAGTCTGTAGGCTGCCATTTTGTCTTGTTGACCGTGTCCTTAGCTTTACAGAAACAACACCACTGTTGGAATATACCCAAAAGACGCTCAATCATACCACAAGGACATTGCTAAACTATGTTCATAGCAGTATTACTTGTAATAGCCCGAACCCGGAAACAACCTAGATGCCCCTCAACCAAAGAATGGATAAAGAAAATGTGGTACATTTACACAACAGAGTATTACTCAGTGGTTAAAAAAAATAAATGACATCTTGAAATTTGCAGGCAAATGGATGGAACTAGAAAAAATATTCTGAGTGAGGTAACCCAGACCCATAAAGAAAAATATAATATGTATTCACTCATAAGTGGCTTTTAGATATAAAGCAAAGTAACACCAGCCTGCAGGCCACAGCCCCAGAGAAACTAGACAACAAAGAGGACCCTAAGAGAAACATAAATGGAACTACATAGGAAAGATAAAAAGACAAGATCTCTTGAGTAAACTGGGAATGTGGGGATCATGGGAGAGGGTAAAAGGGGAGAGGAGAGTGGAGAAAAATGTATAGCTCAATAAAAACAATAAAAACGTCCGGTCGGAAAAGCTTAGTCTCAAAACTCAGAGTGAATGTCCATATGGGGTGTTTTGTTAGGGTCACTGGTGCAGCAGATGGCATTCCCTACAACTGCCTTGGAGAAAATTGGGAACAGTTTACAGTTAGTACATACTCCAGAGGGTAGCCAGCTGAGTGAAGTTGCTCATCTTCTAAACTATAGCACGCAGCACTCTGTGACCTGGAGCTCGGTGCACTCTGAACTTCAGACAGGCTCTCACCTCATCTTCTGCTCTTTCACTGTACACAGTTCTGTGTGATGTGAGCAGCAGAAAGGAACTTGTAAGTGGGCACTGAGCTTTGTCCAGTTTGTTAACTGAAATTCCCACATTCTAGAATAGAACCGTAAATGAGCAAGAAAGACCTGGAACCAATGACAAGAATGAATGGTTCATTAGCAGTAAATAGAATCCAGTGATGCAGGCTGATAATGCAATGTTGTCAGAGGGACCTAAGAGGAAGAAAAGATTGCTAGGCTACCAAAAATAAATGGGAAAGGGTTCAGCATGTAGTGAAGGACATGTGGATAACACATTTTGGTGAAAGGGGCAAATTTAAAAAAATCTAGGACTTTGCTGATGATAGCAAATTAATTCATTTGCACAACCACTTGATATTTTTCCTTCTCTGTAAATCTATGAATATAACTCATCCTGTAGTTAAAAAGTGTAAGTAAGACATGATGGAAGAATCAGGCTGATAATATGAGAACTATAGGCTTAAACTTTGTGTGTGTGAGTCACTGAGTGAGCATAGATCACGACCAGCTGCTGCCCTGTTCTAGAATAAGAAGAGTCAGGCCGGGCTCACAATCTGACATCTCCCCATGTTCTGAGTGTCTCCTAGAAGTTCGGGCATCTGAATGAGATCCTTCGGAATGCCGAGGGCCTGGCGGCCATGCTGTTAATAGAAAGCTGCTGTTTCTACTGTTCCGTTTTCTTCTCAAGGGATTGTGCCAGTCCTGGGCAACACACTAAAGCCAAGGCCTAGCGAATGTCATTGACCTCTCCCTCTGCTAATTAACCTCTGCAACTGACCTAGAGTCAAAAGTGTGGGGAACACCAAAGGGCAGGTCAGTGAATGGCCAGACAATAAGGCTACGCTTTCAAAGGGCAATAAGAATGTGTGTGATTTGTAAGAGGACGGGGGCTGTCTTGCAAAGGTCAGTTCTGTCTTCTGGCAGAAACAGTGCTTTGTGTAGCAAATAACAGACAGGCTGCAGAGGCCTTTTCGGGTGGGTCTACTTGACATTGGTGGGTCTACTTGACATTGGTGAGACAGGTGGTCATCCTGTGTGGGACAACTTGCTACAATGTCCATATAGAAAAGTCTCTACCCCTGAAGGAAGTCAGAGACTTATGCCTGGTCCACACACAGTTTCAAGAAGGTGACCACAAAGTGCTCTGCCTAGAAACTGCAGTATTCTCTGGAAACTCCAAGCATCCTAATGCTGCCTCTGAAATGTAGAATCAGCACAGCCCTCTGGCTTTCTGTTGAGAGGTGAGGCTTAAGCTGGTCTCTTTATCACAGGCAGCAGCACACTCGACAGCTGGTGAGTGTTGTTAAATCAGAACAGGAAATGGTAGCAGGCACCCCTTCCCCACCATCTCTCTACTTCTAGGGTGCTGAATCTTAAGAGTAGCTAGGTTAATGAAAACAATGTCAACAGTGTGCTTGCCTGTGAGTTTGCTCACTGAAGGCTTGCTGCATATGCCTCATCTGATTTTTGCAGTGTGGCACTAGCAGTGCTCAAGCAAAGCGTGAGATGGTAGGAGACGTGCTTTGTAAATTCTAGAAAACCAAAGAGCCCCAGAGAAGAGGGAGTCATCCTGATTCGCTTGCAAAAATCTGTTTTCAGGAAGCAATTATGTTTAGTCGTGTTGAAAGTGTTCACTCGGTAAGTTCGCTGCCTCCCAACAAACAGACTTATTGTTTGACTGATGCCTGCCAGACAATTGAAATGACTCCTCTTGCTGCCAGTCATCACTCTAAAAACACCTATCCCTCTCATCATCTCTGTGCTCCACAATTCACTGTTTGTGAGCCATTGTCTGTGAGTTTTCTGTCTCAAACACCTGCATTAACTTTTTTTCAAACTGATGCATGACTGCAGAATATAATTGCACTTTCGTCTTCTTTAGGTATCATGTCTAAAGAAAAATCTGTGGTAGGCCTCTTCTTCTGATGAGATAGGCATGCCAACAGCAAAAAAAAATAAATTGAACCTCTGACTTTTTGTGAAATCCAATATTTCACAATATTCTATTTGACACAGCTCAGATTGCATTGATCTGAAAGGGAGCATTGTAGCACTCAAGAGAATGTTCCTCTTTTACTTTGCTACCTAGATAAAGAGAGGTTTGAAGTCCCAAGGCATGGAAAATGTTGAGCTTTCATTGCTAGCTTATTGGCATACTGGACACTAATGAAGTCTTCAGAAAATGTTTTTCTGGGTGTGTGAAATTAAGTTACATAACGATGATGGTCCTTGATGCTCACAGAGTCCCTTATAGATCATGGGACATAAGGTGTGGAATAAAGAAACTGTCAGACAGGACTTCTGCCCAGTGGAAAGACAGGTGTCCCTACAAATGTAGCCAGTAAGTAGTCTTTTCACAAAGGTTCCTTCTGCCTGGGGATGACAATGGCCTCACCTGACGAGACACAGATTAAAATATTTCCAAGAAAAGGATAATATTACATAGCTAAGTAAACTCTATTTCTCCTCAAAGAGTTCAAGGACAGAACACATCCCCTGACTACCGTCTGCCTTCAGTGCATATCCATAGCTCTGTAGTGATTACTCCCAGCTGTGTATTCAGCTCATTCAAACCAGCACTCTGTCCCTTGTGCTTGCAAAGCATGGAATCAACTGAATCTTCAAGCATCTCTCAGTCATCACTTGCTAGGTAAGACTTTCTCAGTTTTACATTTTAAAATGTATTTGTAACCGTTTCTGATTTTCTATTTGGGGCTAGCATCCAAGCCCCTGGATAGGACTTTAATCTTACCTCTCTTGCTAATTCTGAGCTCTTTGCAGACTTCACAAGCAGTCTGCCTCCATCTTTGTGCATGGCCTTTAGGAGACTCTTGTCCAACATGGGATGTGTAGAGCTCGCTTGGTGATTCTGGGAAAACTGGCTTGGAGACCCCGGATTTGCACATGCCCAATCTCTGCATTATATTGAGCCACAAACCTCAATTAATACGTCCAGGATTCTACTTGCTCATTAGATTTTTACCTATATAGGGTGACTAGTGAAAACAGTACTAGTTGAGGCATGGTCTGGATTTTAATTTGACTGTGGCATCATCTCAGAACTTCTTAATCCTTAAAATGGGAATGAAAGACCTTTGTCTAGGGAATAGTGAACACATAATTCACTGGCAACCTGTGGTCGAATCACCTTGCAAACACATAAACACCTGCAGGTGCTCAAGCTGACCTTGTATCAGCTATGACAAAGCATGAAGTGCTTTCTTCTTTACAGGCATTGAACAACTGTGACTCTTATGTTTTTTGATGAAAGCCACTGGGACATTTTGTTAGCGACTGACTCCCTTTAAAACATCTTCATCTTTCCTTGCAATAATGGTTTGGGGTTTTTTTTCAGAATAAAAAGAACTAATAATATTGTTTCACCTATTGTTTCTTCAGTAATAGATCTACTTCTGAAGAAATTCTGATGTTTGTTTCCAGAACTAAGATGATCAGTGCCTGCTGGTTACAAAGAACAATGTCCTCTCCCACTCATTCCTTGCTCAGTAATTAAAGATGTGAATGAGACAAGGTACCTCTTGAAGGGATTTGCAAGGCTCGTTAAAGTAGAGCAACTGTGTTTTCCACACGAAACTGAGATACATATGCAGATCCATTTTGAGCCACTATGCAACCTTGAATAAATAATTTCATCTCTTAGAACTTCCATTTCCTTGTTTGGAGAACAGAAATAATATTAGCTATTTTATTGCATACATGAGAGGAAAACAGGATCTAGCAAAGCAATACAGAGTAGCATATATACATACATACATACATACATGCATGCATAGCATAGCATAGACCTGTACATACAAACATTCATATATAGTACAGAAATGCATATGATATACACATATTACATCGACATAGATACTATATGTGCATATACATATATTATGTATATATACAATATATGTGTATATGATGTAAATCTGTACTATATATTTGTATGTATGTGTGTGTATGCATGGAGGAGAGCTGGGGAGACCTCTACCTATGTAGCCCAGCCTGAACTAGAATTCGTCACGGTCTTCCTGTCTTAGCCTCTCCATCGTTGGGATTACAGACATGTGCCATCATATCTGGCTGGTAGCTGGTATTAATAGAATAACATCCAGACGAATGTCTCTCTCACCATCATCGTCTAGCTAGTGAGGATTTTTTTCTAATGTGAATGTTATTAACTGCACTATTTCTTGTTGATTATTTACTACATACAATATTACACAAAATGTTGTGTGGAAAGTCAAATGTAATTTATTCACTTAAGGAACGGGTGTGGATGATGTAGAAATATTCTGTAGTTCTATATTTGGTCCATGATTGTCATGAGGAGATAAAGATAAAGGATGTGAAACCAGCAGGTGAGGAATGAGCTTTCTAGGAATATAAAGCCTTAGTATTTTCCTGCAGAGAGGGATTTTGAACTTGGCCTTTAAGGGTAGGCAAGTTTGGACATGAAGTGATGAGGTTTAAAGTAGTTTAAGTCTATAGATACTTAGTTGTGTGACTACTAACCAAAGAAGAAAGACATTTCTCTCCACTGAGGGAAAATAATGACTTGTCAGAGAAGTGCCCAAAAAGGAACTGTAATCCTTAATCCAAGGAAAGTCAAGAACAGGACCTATCTCGAAATGTCTGTAACAGAAGCACAGAACTCATCTGGGGAGAGTACAGCCTGCAAAATGCAGCTTGCATTTTATATGTACATTCATATTCAAGCCTTCAACAGAATCAAAGTGACAAGAGTGTTTATCACCCATATAGGGCCAGCTGGGAAAGGGCAGAGTCATTAGGAATATCTCTGTATACCAGACAACCACCCTGACTTGTGTTGATTACAAGACAGTGCTAAGCAAGGGAATCCACTTCAGGGAGGCTGGAAACAATGTCTGGAGTAGAAAACTCAAAGGACCCAGGGAAAAGTAGAACGTCTGACCAGGATATACAGAATGTGAAAGGAAAAAGCTAAAGGAAAACATGGACTCTTAGTCTCCTCCAGCACTGACTCAAGATACTATAGATAATAAGTGAGCTGGAGACAAGGTCAGAACAGAACAAAGAGAGATGGCATTTAGCCAGATCTGCTTGATTTCTTCCCAAATGCTAGGACAAAACCTCACTTGGGTGAACCATAGAGCAACATTCAATTGCAGTTTCTTAATCTGGAGTGTGGATAAGAGTCTGTTCAAAGTGAAGAACAAAGTGCTTGCTTCAAACATGTAGAAATATACTGTTTGTATTAAATTAGATTTATCATTGTCTGACAATTTGTTCTTGTGATTTTGTTAGTTTGATTATACTCTCTCTTAGGATTTTGGATTTGTTTCCAGATTCTAATTATCAAATCATTCATTCCAGAAAATATTTTGGGAATCTTAGACATATATTCATTTATTTCATAATCCAGTCTTATAGGTCTCACAATAGGGAATCAATTCCTACATTTACCTTCTGTGTCTGAAGCAAAAGTCAAGAATCACAAGGAGGATGACATCGAAGTGAAATAGCCAAGCTCGGGACTAGAGGTCACTGGTGCTAACTGAAAGATTCCAGCAAATGAGAATCAGAACACCGGAAGCCTTACTAGATAAAACTTTCCATGAAAAACAAAAACATCACAACATCTTTCAAAGGGTTTCAAAGACAAGAGTTGATCTCTTCATTCACATCCAAAAAAAACATGTGTCTAGGATCAAGTAGGGCAATGGAAGACAGGAGAGAGCAGAGGGTGAGAAAACACGCGAGAGTATGACAGTTCTCCTTACCACTGGCTCTCCCCATTGTAAAGCACAGTAGCATCCACGTGCAGGGGGTTGAGCCTGTTTCAGAAGAAAGGAAACCATGTGGGAAACACCAAAGCACGCCATGTAACTATTCCTTCAAAACAATAATTTCTTCCACATTCTTTAAGAGCCTTCCATTGAACTCGTGCTAGAGCCTCCCACTCCATCAACTTTTTTCTAACCCTAAATTTGAAACTTTTCTAAGACTTTTGTTCAATAAGAACATCTCTATTTTACTCAATGTTTTGTGGAAAACATTTTGTAGTTGCAGGAAGATGCACCTCACATTTTGTAGTTGCAGGAAGATGCACCTCAGCCCATTGATAATATTAACTGAATGTTTCTAAAGTTATTTGTTAACGAGTTTATTTTCTCACCATGGACTTAAAATAATTTTATCACATACTAATTCACACAAATACACACACATACGCACACAACTATGAGTCTGAAGCCTCCCTATTCTATCCCACTGATGTATTACCTATTCTTTACTATTGTTATACATAATTAATTGCTACATTTTATATGTTACATTTTAATATTTGCTTAACCAATTTCTTCTTTTTATTAATTTATCATCTGTAGATTAACTTTTACCAATAGTTTCTGTTTGTTATCCTATAGGAAAATATGTCACAGGATACAAGGCAAAACACAAAAATCAATTATAGCTAAAAATCTAGACTCACCTATAATGTAAAATAATTATAGAACTCTCATGGAAGAAAAAAAGAGTATCTAAAAATATATAACACAATCTATTACATTTTTATTTTTATATGTATGTGTGTGTTGGCTGTAGTCACTCTTGCATGCTTATGGAGGTCAGAGAACAAAGTGATTGAAGATGAACAATCCTGAGAATACTTATCAGAAAACTATTGCATGTATTATTTCATGGCTGCTGTGTATTTATCACATTTATATTTTTTATTTTAATTTTGTATGTATAAATGTTTGACTTGCATGCATGTGTATACACTGTGGTCATGCTTGGATCCTGTGGGGGCCAAAAAAGAGAATAGGACCCACATAAAACTAGAGTGACAGTTATAATCTGCCATGTGGGTGCTAAGAACTGAATCCATATTTGATTCAGAAGCACCCAGCATAGTTAACTGAACTTTTAGTTAACCATCTCTTTAGCCCCTATCTTTGCTCTTGGAAGACTAAGCATAAATGTGAGGAGACAGTGTAACTTTCGAGAACGATCATGCTGCACATGAACTACTATGCCACTTCCTAAAGGCAACAGGAAAAGTGTGTTAGCAATGACAAGAAACCAATTAGCATTTATCAAAGGGAGATTTGCTTAGCAAGTGAACAGTTCCATTGTTACTGTACAGAGAACCTATATGAAAAGTACCTTATCCTACTCAATTTCTAATTGACTAATCCACATATAATTAGGATACCAAATTCACACAACTCTAACTTTGCTTTAACTACCCTCACAGACATTTCTATACAAGGTAACATTTTTGTGGACTTCCAGCATTTTGATGTTTGATATAGACTTGCAGATGTGTTGAAATGTGTATGCTTAGAAAACAGAAAACAATGCAGGTCTCTTGTCCTAGTTCATAACTCCGATTTCTAAAGTATGCTGCTGCCTACTTTCACCTAAGGGGCTTAAATGACAGTCTCATCTAGCAATTAACACTTGGGATTTTAAGTAGAAGGACTTCACTCTTCCTGTTTTAGTTACTTACTTGGTGCAGCAGAGAGTTGTGTTTCAGTGACTGAAATAAAGTAAAACGTACCAACTGTGTGAAAATATGAAGAAGCAATACTAGTAATTTGAGAAATTTGAATGCAAAACCATCAGTAGCTTATTTTCCCTACTTTGAGTCACTGAGAGGGTCATTAAGGATGATAGTTACACCACATATACACAGTTGAGAGACATAGGATCTGAACCTAACCAGGCACAGGTTTCATTCAGGCAGTTCTCAGCATCCTTTCCTGTGTCTTCCTGGATGTGTGATGAAGATCCAGAGACTCCTGAAACCATGTTGTAGAGACAAAAGAGGTTTACCTACTGGAAGACTGACACAGGAAAGAAGCCAAGGCACACACTACTCAACCCAGGTATTAGATGCAAAGGCTGCTAAATCTTAGAGTAGTGGCAACTTAGGCCAGACACAATGTAAAGATTGAGTCAAGGAAGAAACATGACCAAATTCTCTATTAGGCATCAGGGGATACTATATAACATCATGATGTCAAAGAGAGGAATTACATTCTTTGATGGATTGTTCCTGTTGATAATTTTTGCTGCAGAAACAAGTGATCTATGAGTCACATAGCAGAAAACACGCTACGATGCCTCCTGTGGAATTTGACTCAGGACTGTTTTTAAATAGGCAAGTGATTGAATTAGGGGCTCACATTGACTTGGAAAATTAATGTACTGGCCTGGCTTTTTCTTTGGCTTGAGCTTAAATTAACTGCTGATAGAAACCGCTGGCTCAGTTTATTTTCATAATATTTTTATGCTATTCATATTTCTTGAATTGAGATAGTAAAGTATATTCAATTATTCAGGAAAGGCTTACAGATTTTCAGGGGTGGAAACATGGGTATATACTCATTCTATGCTGCTAAGATATCTGAGTACACTACTGGGTAGTTTCTTTCTTTCCCTAAGATCTCTATTCATCTGTGTCTAATTGGGATAATAAGATTGCAGAAGTATTTATGAGAGATTGTGTATGTGTCTGTGTTGCCAAATTTAGTTCTAGAGTCATCAGCAAAACAAGTATCTGTAAAAAACAAACAAGTCATAAACACCGGTGAACATGAGGCTATTTCAAACAACATCAATATTGGGTTGGCCTATGAGACATACCTCTTGATATTGTCTTAATTAATTGTTATGAGATGACCCAGTCCATTGTGAGCAACACTATTCCTTAGACAGGGCTCCATGGCTGTGTAAGAGTAAAGAAATCAAGATGAGCACAAGCAAGCATAAATGACTATGCTTTCATGCATTTCTCTCTGCTCTTGACTGTGGATGTGATGTGACCAGATGCTTCAAGTTTCTCATTTGACTTCCCCACAGCAATGGACTATAACCTGTAATTGTGATCTAAAGTAAACCTCAACTCTATTGAGAAGTTTTTTTTGTCCTGGTGTGTTATCATGGCAACAAAGATAAAACTAGAATGGTGACCTCTGCTTCATCTTTAGATTCCACTGGTATTTCTTCAATAATTAAATCTCCCATTCCACATCCTGCCAGGAATTCTTTACAAGGGTATGGGGAACTTCTGAGAACAGCCTTTGAAAACCTGTTTCTCATCTCTCATCTCCTATGTGTTATTATTACCTCTGAGCTCAAGACTCATACATTTTCCTTTGTCTCTTACTTGTGAATAACACAGAAGTATATATGTATATACCCATGTGTATATACTTGTGCATGAAAAACTTACATATATAAGTATATATCCATACTTCTATATCCATTGTATTGATGTAGGTGGGTATTAATGATGTAGGTGGGTCTTCTGTCTATGTCTTACCTTCATTGGTTAATAAAAAAACTGCCTTGGCCTTTTGATAGGCCAGCCCTTAGGT